>VXAX01006178.1:1190806-1233256 GCA_013399835.1 Leptocoma aspasia | reverse complement strand
AAAAAAGAAAAAAAACCCAAAAAAAACAACCCCCAAAAAAGACCAACCCAAAAAAAAAACAGAAACAGCAGGAGCACACTGACTAAAAAGTATCTCACCACCATTCGGGAGAAGAGAGTAGTTCTGCAAAAAATGACAGCCCATCTATGCTGCCCAAGAAAAGAGCTCATAAAAGACTCATAAGTGATTTTGGCATCCGAGGGGAGGCTGTGCTACAAGGCAATGTCTGAGACTTCTCTCTATGCTGCCTGTCAACATAAACACTAAGAATGTCAGAGATCAAGTGTTCAGTCATGTTTTAAACATCAGACAGTCACAGTTTCTCAACCCTCACATCACATCTCCACAAACAAGCCCCAAACGTGTCAAATGGATTGCTCACTATGGCAAACAAGCTCAGTAACATCAGCTCTTCAGCTTCCACTCTTTTCTCACCTCTTTCCACGCTGATGTTTTGTGCAACAGGCAAATGGGTGCCTGAGAGACCACACAGAAAAGTGGGAAACCTTCTTGTCTATTGGACTTCTAAAGTATTTCAGTATCTAGAAATGCAAATCAGTACCCCTAAAATCACAAATTGGAATTAAGTTCTTATGCATTATTTTTAATCCCATGAAATTTCTATGCATATTTTTAAGTACTCAAATACCTTTGAGAATTTGGACTCTGGAGCCCTCAAGTCAATTGAAATCTTAGTGTCTACCGAAGGAAAAACTGGATCAAACACATTAGAAAGCACGGTGTTGTCTGGGAGATATTATAGTATGATGTCAGCTATGTGAACTGTGGTTTCTTTATTTGGCTCACTACATTTTGTCTTAACCATTAACTGATTTGCTCTTCAGTAGACCCTTGTTTGAACCTTAAGGCTCCTTGAGATTGAACAGACCTCCAGATCACTCTAGGTACTTGTATTAGCAGTTTAACTCACACTGAAGAGACATTCAAAAATGACCATACAGAAGACATCTACTAAAAACAAAAGCAGTTCAGTAGAAACAAAGAGATTGTCTACAAAGGCCATTCATGCAGCACACATTGGCTTTTTTTGGCTGTGGAATGCGGTGGGGGAAAAAGTTGACCACAGAATTTTAATTATGTTAAACAAGACTCGCCTAACTCTGCCAGTGCATCAAATTTGAGTTTAATAGCCCTTAATCAGGTATACAAAGTGCTGAGCTGACAAAAGGGACTGTTTTGTATATACTTACATTGAAATACATTGCTCAATTGAATGAAACCTTTTCCAGAGGAAGACAAGCAGACCTGCAGTTCTCTTCAATTTATTTCTAAATCCATATAATAAAACCGAAAGTATTTCCCAAGCAATCCTTTCAAAAGCGCGGTTTACATTTCAGAAAATGAGGTCTAAATCAACATTTAATTTGAGCAGATGGTACTAATTTTCCCTTTTGTAGGGCAAGTATGCAGCATTATTTAACTCTGAGTTTTTTCAACACTTTTTTGGCCTGATTACATCAGATTACAGTATGTCCAGTTATAACAAGGCATCATCATGATCTGCAGTAAAGTCCAGTAAGCTACACATAATGAAATAATGGTACCTTCAAGGTAAAATTACATACCTGAATTCAGTTCCTTGTGGACTGAGCTGCCCCAGCTAATTCAGCAAATTGCTACACATTGCCAAATACTTCTTTTTCAGCTGCAGGTCAGCTGAAATGCCAAACTGTTCATGCAGTTGATTACTGCCAGACAAGATGTGCATGTACACAGTCCTGATGTACTGTCTCATTCAGATGCCCTAGCACACCCAGGTTAAACCAACTGAGCCATTCCTAAATCCAGGCACCACTCTGAAGACAAAACCCCCAACATTTTAAATTCACCTCAACAGCTTACTAAAGGGCAGACCTGTGCTGCAGAGAACTGCAGAGACCTATAGAGGTCAGCTATAGAAGCAGATCTACCAAGGAGTGACAGAGAAGCAGAGGGATGTCATACAGGTATGACTCAGAACTGTCCTTCAAGACTCATTTAGTTTACACCAGCCTGCTATGAAAAGAATCACTGGTGTAAATTTAAATCATGCATCAACTTTGCAGCTGGGGTTGAGAGTGAAGCAGGCTCCTAGAACACCTCCAGTTCACCTATTCAAGTAACTAACTCTATTTTCAAGATCTCTCCCATTTACTTTCTGAACAAGGCATACGAGAAGCCTTATCTTGTTAGCAAACCCAAGTCAAACACTTCCAAAGGTATGAGTCAAGAAATGCTCTGAAAAAAACCCTCCAGATTTCAATTAGTTGGAATTATTTCTCCTTTCAATTAAAAAAAAAAAAAAAAGGTTATAGCTATTGCCAGAGCAAATAGCAATGAACACTTGCTGGGATTAACAATTCCATTGATTCCTCTGTGCACAGTTACCAAAATTAATTCCTTTACTTCACACTCATATTTCTATGAATGGCACTCATCCTTTGACCTCCCGCTGAACCCTGCACTGGAAATGCATTTATGCAGCACAATTCACACTTTGTTAGGTCTTATTCCAGAAAGCAAATCCTTCTTCAGGCTGCAATCAGGGCAGGAGCTGTGTCCCAGCACTATGTTTCTGTGGCTATTACGATGGCTTATTGTCTATTCTGTGAACTTTTTCAAGAAATCTGACAGAACTGGCTGACAAAGAGCCTAGTAACTTCAATAAATTCATATATTGAAACCTAGAAGAAAGTGTCATGATTAACCATCTAATTAGACCTCTTGAATTTCTCCTGCTGATGCTTTGAACAGCTCCATAATTTCTAGTGGAGATAAAGCACATCTTCCAGGAAGTCATTCGATCTTGACTGAAGTGCATCAAGTGCTGGAAAATCCACTGAATCAAAAGATACATTTCAATTTTTAGTTAATACTATTTTGTTTTAAATATCTCCTTCAACAGGAGAAAATGAAGAGAATCGAAAATCCTTGACATATGGTACAATTTCTAAGAAAAAAAAGAATCAAAGTGATGGAACAGCTCAAATTAGGTTTTCCTTCCTAAAAAAAAAAATCTAATCAAGATTTTAAAATCCATTAATGCTTAGATGAGGGTGGGAAAAAAGCTAAACAATTTTCCTTGATGACATTCTGATGGTAGTAATGAGCAGACACATTTACGCACCATGTAGCTTTCCAATTTAATACCTAGTATATCTAAATTAAGAATTAGAAACTCTGGAGTCATACAACTCCTCAACACTACTCCCATCACACAGAAAAAAAAAGAAACATTTGTAGATTTAATTCTTTCTGGCTTTTGATCATTGGTAATTATTATGTCATTTAAAAACAATCCTATCTCACTTCCCATACTGTGTTAAGACCTCAAAGATCAAGATTTTTCAAATTATTTTGGTGATACCTAAGGACAGCCTTGCCTTTCATTTATAAAAACATATTATTATTGTTTGTTTAAATTAGAGGGAGTAACCAGTTAGTGTTATTTGCAAAAGCCTAAAAATATAGGAGAGATTGGGGGTGGGTTTTGGGGACTTTGATGTATTTTTTTAGGTTCATCCCCTCGCTCAAATATAGAAAAGAAAATACTGTTGCAATAGAGGAGCAGTACCCCTGAATAAAAATATTATATAAAATCATTATTTGCCTATTAGGGTATCTAATAGATTTTTTTTTCCATAAAAGATCACCTAATTTTTATTCTCTTATTCTGTGGTTCTGTACATTGTAAATGGCATTATACAAAAGAAAAAAGAATAATTTTTTGTACAGCCCTAGAAGACATTGCTTCTGAAAGCAAAATTCAAACATTTAGTTTACGCACTGAGAACAAACATTGAATATTTGAGCATTAAAGAAGAATTACCCAGTACTAAAATTTTAATAATCTAATTGCTGCACCTCGCTAAGTACCAAAACCATTTATATTCAAAAAATAGAAGTCCATCATCTAGAATTTAATTTATGGAGATCAATTCATATTCTCAGAGTCAGAATCATTGTGTCTAGACAAACCTGCTGCTTCACACAGGTTCACACAATTTCCAACATTAAGTTCAAACAGGAAACTTACAAATTCAACATTTCTCTAACTGACCTCAGAGAATTCATCTGTGTGGCTCCTCTCACGACACTTACCTCAAGATGTACAAAATTATTCAGATACACAACTCATGCAGAAGCCTAATGCAGATACTTAGTTTCTCTGCATGGAAGACAAGTAGGACTGCTGTCCTATTCTTAAATGACAAACACTTCTACAAATAAAAAAATCAAAGCTATAAATAGGAATTATGATTTTTGTTTCCCTCAGCAGCTTCATTAATGCATCGTTTGTGACCAAACCAGGCCCTAGCAAAGAAAGACACCTACATAGCAGTTGTAGAAAACAGAAAATAAAGGCATCATGTTAAACCTCTGTATTATAGAGTAAACCTTACGTGATTTGTGCCAATACATGGGAGAGGAGAAACCAAGTCTGATCCTTTGCTCTTTGGAAACTCTGTGTGCAGCCAGTGTTAACATTGCTCACCCATTTTTGCAGTGCTCTTTAAAGCCCAAGCAAAAAAGCACCATATAAAGTGAAAATTAATCCATTTATTTGTAGAATGCAGCTGTCTAAATTTGACTGTGTACCTTTTTCAGTGGTACAGATGTATTTTCTAAACTTTTGGAGAAGTTTAAATGTGCCATGCAATTCTAAAGACACTTCACTAGTTTCAAGCCATTAGAGAATTTGTTTATCAGACCACAGGAGGATGTTTGGGGATAGTTGTTACAGGGCAGTAGCACATAATGATGTTTTCTCAGAAAACCATCTCAGCAACACTGCAGCTCAGGCATTTTCTGAGGCAAGGGTTTATGCCTAACAGGCATAAACATTTATTTTATAAATTCATTAAGATCCTTTCTGAATCCATGTCCACCACCAGCATCCATCATCTGCGGCCAGGACATGCACAGCTGAGCTGTGCAATTCACAGAAGTCATTCACCTCTGCTTCCTGAGAGCAAGGCACTTCTGACCTTGCATAAAGGAAACAAGTGCACTGTCATTACCTATTTACGTCCCCTGGATCAATGGAGATGCTACACACTCCTTATTTGACCCAGTCTTTGTCATTCCCTGCCCAGCACAAGCTCCACAGCTTTGGCCAGCCTTTCACCCCATCCTGCGATTTTTCTAGTTCTACCTCATCCTTATTGAGACAGGAGACCCAGACCACACATGCACCAAGTCATTATGCCATGATACTAAAAATTTGTTTTCTCTGTTACTTTCCACATGATTCATCCATGTTATAACAGTAACAGAAGCCACCACGCAAACAAGTACAGCAGAGGCTACATTTTTTTAAAAATTACCTTATCTGGCAGGTACTCTTACTGAGCTTTATTATAAATCCAAAACAAAACAAACAAGCAAAGAAAAAAACAAACCAACCAAAACCAGTAATTAGATTGATTCCAGATCAACAAAGCTTTCCCCAACACATTTATCTCCTTCCAACAAAGCTTTTATCTTTATCATTATTATTGCTATTTACCAGTCTGGCACTTTTGTAATAATGTAGCTGATATTTAGGTCTTCCAAGAGCAATGACATAGCAAAATTATTCAATTCCACACAGACAGAATATTAGGCCATGATTTTTTACTCTTCCTAAACTTGGATCTTAACTGACATCTTCAATATTAAGCTATGATGATTTACTGTCCTGGTAGCTTGGGATCTTCTTTCTTTAACCATTAGACCAACATGCACTGCTGCTAGAGACAGTAATGAGATCTCATTGATATCCAAGCCCAGTAAAATTTACAGGAGCTCCTTTTTCTACAATGGAACAGCCCACTGTCAATCTAAGCTTCGTTATTCTGTAGGGATTTTTCCATACAGTTAATGGGGATAGGACTGAAGGAGTGCATTTTTCTGCAGCTATGGCTGCTACTTTCACAGATCAGTAGAATGAACCTGACCCAAGCTTTAGCCAGCACCAGTGCAGTATTATGCTACAATGTCAGTGCACTTGACAATGCTGCATTGACATAAGGGAGGGCAGTTCCCCTGCAAAAACTTATTTTCACACCTCCCATGTCAAAACCACATTTTCACATTCTAAGTCACTTTAAAAGGTTTGTTTGAAAATTATATATGGCCTTCACAATTAAATCAACAAAAGGAGACTGTTATTCAGCTGTTTTTAAAATAGAAAATAATCTGATGTCTTTTCATGTCTTTCAATATTAACAGCACACAGAAAAGCCCACTGAAGACATTGCTAGGTAGTTTTCTCATCACCACCTCACCCTGAGCCTTTGTAACACCTCTGCCCTGCTCCTCATGAAAAAAGGTTTTATTATTTCTATATCACCTTCTCATTATGGAAGTTTTGTTCCTCAAACATTAAATGCATCTCTGGAGTACAAGTGCCCATACTGCAATTTCCAGACCTGAAAAAAACATATAATCACAGTCTTAAGCACCTTATTAGAAGTCTACAGTAGCTGAGGGAACCACATTCTTCATGAAAACACCACAGAGAAGATTCTCTTAATTGCTCACATTTAGAATGGGTTCTGTTGCAAGAGTTAATGACCACAGCATATGTACTACTGTAATATATTATATTCTATTGGGTATTTAGTTATCTTGTTGGGTAATGATTACTGAGAGGTAAGCCTTGAAGCTTCTGTCCATTGCTGAAGAACAAAGCATTTTAAGTACTTTAAGTCATCCAGTTATTCTACTGAGGTTAGCCCTAAAATAACCTTGATGTCTTGGCTTCAGTGTGCATTCATTTTTAAAATCCACCAAGAGAAAAAATATTAACTGGACAGAGCCAAGGAAGCAGCTGACACCACCATTACATGAGAAGAATGTTCCTCAAAAGTTCAAGCATCTGCATTACTATCCATCACAGTTTCCCCTTCTAATATTTCAAAGACATAAAAAAAGTGCTAATTGCAGTCTTAAGTGAGAAAGAGGAAGTAATAGACTGCTGGAGCGAGAAAGGATATGGCTCCATCCAACTGCAGACAGACATGCCTTCTGCTTCCTGGACACTGCCAATGTCACAGACTTGCTAACAGTTAACAGAGGTCCAGAGAAAAAGAAGCTGAAGGCTCACAACTCTACAGGCTTTAACAGAACCTCTAGATGCAGAGCTTTTGTAGTTGTAGCTTCCCAAGACTCAGTCCCCAACCATCAGCTCTCTTGGGTGTATTCCAGAATATATGTTTGGATTTAAAAGTTCAGCACAAAAGTAAAAAGGGTGAAAATAGGATGCACAACAGGGAGATATTTATATCTTTGCATTTATGCCTCTGGCTTCAGGTAACTAATTAACTTGATATGCTAAAGCAGGGACCAGTTGTTTCCATCTCCAAATGGCAGCTTTTTCCTCTGTCAGCACACCATTACTTGTCTTTCAGCTCTTTCTAAACATACAACAGACTTTGGTAACTGGATTTTTAGGCCTAACATACCTTCCTGCTTTCTTATGGGGTAGGAAGTATCTAACACACACTATGCCCAGAACTGTATGAAGTCTGAATAGAACACATTCATGCATCAGGCATGTACAACAGACTGTTCAGCATCAATGTAAAAACAATTTTTAGGAGGTTTCTAAGGCTTATTAAACATATGGAGAAATTTATGACTTCCATAATGCAGGAAAACAGGAGTTAGTAATTGTCAACTCCTCAGGCCATGTTAGCTGTCAGGTTGGCTAATAAATGCCTCTCAAGTAGAGCCTTACATTCTGCACAACTCTGGACACTGCAGCATCTATCTGACAACTAATGACTCTACTAACTCTCACAATACAGCTGTCACGTGTTCATAACCTATTTCGAAACAGGCTAGACTGATAATAACAGGAACCACAACAATCAGCAGCACAATCTTCCCAAGGTACACAGATATCACCTAGCCTTGTTCCCCACTTCACTGTTATCCCCTGGATAGCCAGGGTACTTGATACAACTGCAACCTTCATTCCCAAGTACACTGCAGATCCGTCCTTCATCACACCAGTGTGAGGCTGGGATTGAGTGTATGTGCTGCTGTGCTGCTTTTGGCTGGGACAGGGTTAAATTTTCTTCACAGCAGCTGGCATGGGCTATGTTTTGTATTTGTACTGAAAACGGTGTCATAACACAGGGATGTTCTCATTACTGCTGAGCAATGCTTACAGTGTGACAGCCTTTTCTGCCTCTCACACCACCCCACCAACAAGAGGGCTGGGGGTATACAAGAGGTTGGGAGAGGACAAAGCCAGGAGACCTGAACAACTAATCCAAGGGATATTCCATACCATAAGTCTTCGTGCTCAGAATATAGAGCTCAGGAAAGAAGAAGGAAGGGAGGAAAATTGGGAATGATGGTGTTTGTCTTACCAAACAACCATCAGGCATGATGGGGTCCTGCTTTCCGGGAGATGGCTGAACAGCTGCCTGCCCGTGGGAAGCAGCAATTGAATTCCTTGTTTGGCTTTGCTCATCTGCGTGGTTTTTGTTTTACCTCTTTTTGAGATAAACCGACTTCATCTCAACCCACAAGTTTTCTCACCTTTACTCTTTGGAGTCCTGCCCCATCCCATCAGGAGGAGTGAACAAGCAGCTGTGTGAGGCTGAGTTGCCATCTGAGGTTAGACCATGACAGCTACATAAGCACCAACTAAAACATTGGGATCTTCCAAGAGCTAAAGGACCTCAAACACAGAAGGTAGACAACAGAAACCAGAACCTGAATTAGCCTTGTGTTCAGCAACATGTCAAAAAGTATGGCATATTCCTGATATGGTCTTCTGGCTATTCCATGAAAGCAGAATATCACTTCAGCCCTTCTTTCCATGCCTTGTCTACCCTCCTGATCTACCTGAACACCAGGATTTTGTAGCAGGGCCTCCCTCCAGACCTGGCTCCCATAAAATGATGTGTGTGCTTGGAGAAAGAGTGCACTACTTTGCATAGCTGCAACACAGAAACCCACATCAAGACAAAGTGCCCTGCACCTTTTTAAGACAAGACTCAGAGCAGTAGTGGCACCAAGGACAGGCTGTGCCTCTGGGACATGACTGTGCCTCTGGACTTTCCCCTGTGAGCTGCCCTCTTCAGCACAGGCACAGGGCAAAAAGCCCATTCTAGTCACAGTTTAAAGTCTAAATAAAAAGTCAAGGTCTTCCATTTGACACAAGTTAATAACGCTACCAACCTGCTATTTCTCAGTCATCTAAAAGCTATTACTCTACTCTCCATTTAAGTTCTTGAACAGTTTACATTTCAAAAGAAATGGTGCCATTGTAGAATAATAGGTTAAAATTGCCTGTAACTGCTATGAATGCACACTCAAAATGGGATTAGTCTTTTCAAAGAGTCTGAACTCTTGGCATGGCACCCACTTTTCATCTGGTCAGAGTGCTACCTGATGCATATATGTAACTGGCAAAATTTTTTGCTATTGACAAAAAAATGGTTTACTGCAGTGCTCAAATATGTTACGTAAGAGACATATAAAACCAATTTTCTTTCAAAAAGAGATCTGTATTCCTCTAGCTGCCAAAAAATTGAGGCTGGAAGGGCATTTTTAACTGAGATTTAAGACTCCCAGTACAGCTGTAACTTCTCAGATGTTTTTAAAAGCCTCTGCCAACAGTCATCACTGCCCACTGGACCTGTACATTTCATAAATTCAGAAAGTTAGAGGATAATAATAACTAGTACACATCCTATGAAACTCTTCACAAAATTGCATCAAAACTTGATTAATCAAAGGCTCTAGAGATTAGTCCCAAATGATCACAATTTTCTTTACAATGGAAAGACTGTTCAAAGTAAGTTACAGCTCATGAGAATTAGTTTATTGTCAGGCAGAAATTTCCCTTCCTGAAAACTGCAAATCCAAATTTATTGTAAGAACTAGTAGCAGGTAGTGGAGAAATCGGTGCCCTTGTTCACAGTATAGACACTATGGAAATACACTCAGCAGGTGGAAATCAGTGCTTTGATTTCAGTGACATCACTCCAATTTGTGCTAAGTGATAATGTGACATTTAATATTCTTCCTGTTCAACATCCTCAGCCCCAGGAAAGAATTAAAAACACTTCGTTCATTTCTGTCATTCCCAATTAAACTATCAGACAGCAGTGAGGTGAATGAATGCTAAGAGTGTTACAAGCTGCTACAGTTACGCATTTTCACTATGGGGAAAAGAAACTTGACATTGTTTCGGATTCTTGCAAATTGAAGGCCAGATAAAAGAAACTGAAAAGAGCTACCATATGACACACATACCCTCCTCATTCTGGAAAACACATCTGCCTTAAAAATATTTAATCAGTATGATCTATGCCAGTCATGAAAAGAGAACTATCTAGATTGTGTTCTGTTTTACTTAAAACTTTTATCCTGAATTATCCTTGAATTGATAACCACATGGTTGTACATTTAAAAAAAAAAAAAAATTAAAATGTGATTGGTTTCTTTGAGAGATAAGAATTCTGGTTTACTGAAGTTGATTATTTGGACAAGCATCACTACAACATAAAAACTAGATGGACACATTGCGATAAATCATTTCTGAATTAAGGATGAACCATACATCAGAGCACTTCTGACAGTATGTTAGGATAACAAGCCGTTGAAAAAATTGTATTGGGTTCTTTATTTCAAAGTCTCATATTACCTTAGAAAAGAAGATGTATCTTCTTACCAGTGCAGGAGTTAAATAAAATTAAAAGAAAAAAAAAAAGATCTTTCCTTACATGGAAGATCTAGGCTGCAGATTGAGATGCTATGATTTCCCGAGACCTCACATAGAGCTCCTCTGGATTATTACTTACTCAGAGCAGCCAGAGAGCTACAAGTGATAATACTGATAATTCACAGTCCTTACTAAAGCCATTCTGCAGCATGGCCTGCAGGCAAACTACAGATGATAAGGTTGCCATTTGTCATGTAGGAATTTAAGTGCAACTTAAAATGTCCACAGCTACAGATTTGAAAACATTTTTTTTTTAAGCTTCAAAGTTATTTTCTTTCATTTATTTTTTTTCCACACAGCAGGACTGTCACCTATACTCTCCTCCAAGCAACCTCAGGAACAGAAACTCCCTTCTCTGGACACAGCTTACTGGCTCCCTGCACCAGACCCTCCCTTTCTACCTGATTCCCTCCTGTTCCCATGAAAGGAGAACTCAGCTATGGCTCTAGCCCCTTCTTCCCCCCTCCCTTTTCCTCCCCAGCAGCCCAAGAGGTAGGTTATTGTGCATGATGCTTCCTGTGAGGACTTCAGGGGGGAGGCAGGCCAGTGCCTACGGGCAGAGGACGGAACCTGTGATTCCATGGCAGAGCAGGGAACTTGTGATTCCATGGCTTCAAAGGTGCAAAGTAGGTCCATGACCCAGTGAATGCAAGAGGAGAGGTAGGTACACTGTGCCAAGGCCCCATGCTCATACCCAAAACTCCTTAAAGCAGGGTGCATACCTCCAGAAACTCTGGTTCCCTACTCCTCCCCACTCCAAAATTCCCTTGCCTTTTCCAGGCCACCTCACCCACCAGGGATTCACCCAATCCCTCCAGACAGCCACTGCACCTCACCCACAGCCCAATCTGCACTACCATGAAGAGGATACCCTCACCAGTGAAATGCCTTTAATTAATCCTGATACATGTGAGCTGATCTCTGTCCCTCTCTCCACACACATATATATATATACACATGTAAGAACACAGAAAAAGCTTTGCTCATTTAAGTGAAGAAATACATATATTTGATAAAGCATTCTGAAACACACTGTGATTCAGACTTTGGACATTTGCAATTACCATTATCATCACAACTGCTGCTGTCACCGTGGGTATACATACCGAACAAAACCAATTTTGATTAAATATCAGGAAAAATACTTCTGCCCTTCTCTAAAAGCAAACACAGGCCAACTGCTCCCCCTCATCTTTCCTGACCTTTTTCCTATGCTCCATTAAGCACAATATAAGGCAAGTGTCCTTCCTACCAACCCCAGAAGGATCACTTCTTTTGAACAGCTAGCCTCCATCAGGATATAATTGCTTCTGGAATAGGAGAAGAAACACAAGCACAGTAGGAAAAGGACTTTCAGACAACCTTTAGGGGAACATGAGCTAATGATGCCTTTCCATCATGCTTTTGGCCAATGCTAGCCCTTGTAAAGTAGTGCAAATGAGAAAAAGTCCACTAAAAAAAACTTCCTTATGAATCAGTAGAGCATCTGACTGGACAGATGAGCAGAAGTACTGGGCTGCATGGATCAAAAACAGTTTGACAAACAGTTTCTCATTAGACATGTGGTTATATCAACACCTGATTTTTGGAGCTAACACCTGGCTGGTGACCAGTCACCAGCAGTGCCCACAAGGGCTAAATTAAAAGGATAGTTCTGTTCAATATTTTTATCAAACATCTTGACACAGGAGTTGAAGGCATCACTAGTTAGTTTGCTGATCAGACCACACTGGGATCCACTGTTGGCTCTTTTGAGGGATGAGAGACCTTGCAGAGGGATCTAAAAAAATAGGAGAATTAAATGGCATAAAATTGAAAAAGAAAAAAAAACCCTGATTCTGAAGCTAGGACAGAGTAATGCCAGGCACACGTATAAACTGGGAGAGAAGTGGCTGGAGAACAGTCCTGTGGAAAGAGATCTGGGGGTGCTGGTTGACAGCAGAGCCAACGTGAGCCAACAGTGTGCCTGAAAGCCCAGAGGGCAAACCCCACCCTGTGTGCATCAAACACAGCATCACCTGCCAGTCAGGCGAGGTGACCATCCCACTGATCTCAGCATCAGTGCAGCCACCCCTGGTGCACATTTCTGGGCCCCACAATTTAAGAAAGATGTGAAGATCTTCAAATGCATCCAGAGAAAGGCACCAATGCTGGTGAAAGGGCTGGAAGGCATCGCCTGTGAGGAGTCCTGAAGTTATCAGGCAGGTAAACTAGATGGTCATACTATGTCTCTTCCAAATGAAATAGTTTATTTAAGAATAAAAAATCTTCTACACATATTGCTATATCAAATCTTCCCATTTTTCATATAAGAATTGAAGTCCATTTTCCCATTTCATATGAGGATTGAAGGCAAGTGCAAAAGCACACACATATATAATGTATTAGAATTTTTTTTTTCCAAAGTAGTTTCAGATTGCAGAGTGCAGCAGTAATCTTGTACTATTAGTAGTACTGAGTGCTTCCACCATAATTAAACATTAAAACCATTTTAACAAGAATAAAACAGAAGAATTCAATTGTTTCTCCATGTGGTTTTACGGAACACACATTTTGTGACAGACTTCTATGCTACAATTGCACTTCTTTACCTAATATTTACATTTGCCATTCAATTCAGTTCTTTGACTAGGTGAGAGATATCAGATAAAAATACATTCCCTATAACAGATGAAGAAACCTACAGCAACACTTTGAATAGGACTGCCACATTGAATAGGACTGCAAAATAAAAGGACCTTTCAGACATCACTCTCCATAGATGTATCAGTTCTTAGCTACAGCAGAGGAACTGATTTATTAAATTTAATCAGGGTACCATCCAGAGGACACCTAATACAAGCATTTCCAGGGCTGGGTCAAATGGAATTCACTGCAACAGAATTTACGGCACAAGTGTTATGCAGTAAAATTAAATAAGACGGGGGTGGGGAATCACCTTGACTTACATCCAATGGCAGACAGAAAACAAAATTTCAGAAAGGTATTTGTGAGGAAAAAGTAGATCCTGCATCTTAATTTTTCCCCTCCAACCACTTCTTTTAGAGCACTTCAGACAAACTTTATTAAAACTTGTCAGCACTGCATTCCTTTATGTATGGATACACTGTTCTTGAAAGAGGTCAACATGAAACGCACAAGCAGGCTTTCACATCAAGAATGTGTGCCTTTTCTTTTGACTCCTCCCATGAAAAGGAACTCTCTCATGTCTCTCTAAGAGGTTACACTGCTCACAAAATAATCTGGAGCTTTATCTTCCCACATTCAACTACTCTGACTTCAGCCTTCAATCTGTTTAGGCATGCTCTGGAAGGTAGGACATTTTTGTTCCTATATACATATAAATGCATAAATATATATGTGCTACACTGACATTGACAATGTAGTTCTTTAAAAACTTTGGATGCCAAAGTTTTTACACTTAGGCATCTAAATACACATCAAAAGATACATTTTTCCTTTGAAGTCAATAGGAACACTTTGAAATCAACCGCTTACGCAAGTGTCCAAATACAGAGTGGCGTGCTTCATGTCAGGTGCTCAAGGTGAAAAGTTTATCTACATCCTTACCCTTGTAATGGAACCACAGAAGTGGTCTGTGACAAGGTGTAAACATTACAGAATTTTCCACCTAAAAATACAGCCAGGCACCGTCACAAGAGAAAAGCCATTCTGCTCCTACTGAAAGACAGTGGGAATTCTATCTACTGACAGTTATGGGATTTTTCTGGTGCTCCATCTTTCCTTCTTCCAAGATTCTCTCTCAAAATTACAACACCTGTCTCCATTCTTAGGAGAGGTGATGCTATACTGCAGTCCTAGAGAAAGAATAGTCATCTGCTCCTAATTCTACCACAGAATTCCCGGCAGTTAGCCTGGATTCTCATTGAACTAGCAGAAGAGAACATGCACTACACTACAGATAAAAGGCTTGGGAAGCCCGTAAATTAATTTCAGATGAAAGCAGAAGAACAGAAACACGTATGACCTTCACTAGAAGGAATAAGGCATTACATCATGAATGTGTCTGGCTCTGTGATGTTGATGAGGAGGTCAGCCTCTTTTGCTATCACAGAAAGACTCATATTTTCTATATGAGTGCTGCCCACGTTCATAAAAACAAACATCTGCACATCAGCTCTCGCAAGTACCTACCCTTCGTACTGACACCTGAAAACATCCAGGTGCCACTGAAAATCTTCTGGCAGCATTAACCAAAAAACAAACCTTCAACTACATATGAGGGGAATATGAGCTAAATAGCCAGTGATTTAGGAGAGAGAAGTTCAGCTGACTGGAATCAGTACAGTACCATTGAAGTTGGACATATCTCAGTTGCTCTTAGCTGGGAATCTGATCCTAGCATACAGTATGTGAAAAAAGGGGAATAATGTTTATGCCATACATAAACATCTGCACACAGACACAACTCCATGGATTACAAGTGCAAAGTCAGTGTGTACTTACTTCAAAAACACAATAAATTCTCCATTACTCAACCAAGATGAAACAGAGCAATACTGTCATTCCTATATCCATAGGATTTAAAATACTTCCTGTTTTGCTTATCAAACCTCAAGTCTCTGTATAAAGTTATCGGCGGTAGCAGGATAAGGAAACTACGGAATCTAAATAAAGAAAATTAGCTCTCAACAATACAGTGTTTTCAGCATTAGATACACCATGTGCTACACCAGAGAACTTGTGTGGGAAATTTAGATAAGAGACTGCTCAATTCTATTCCCCCTCCTAACAGGATGGCAGCAGCGCTGAAGCTGATCTTACAAATTTGTGACTATTTCGTAGAGCCATTCTTACTTTTTCTCAATTTGCAATCAAGACAAGGGCATTTGGCTCAAGCAGGCAGGCTTTTCTTCAATAAATGTGGTTTCAGCCAACTTGAAAGGATTAATGAACCCAGGTCAAATTCACTAATTTCATCTGGGAAAAAATAAACTAAGGGCTAGTGTCACAAAACCTCCCTCAGAGGCTGTAATTATTCCCTCTTTACCCAGTACCTCAGTCAGAGTTCTGTGGAAACCTGGGCTCCACCTAGCACTTCCAGGGCAGTTAAAACAAAGCCCAAGCTATCAGGTGAAAGGAGATGCCTTCTCCACAGTTCAAATCTCCACTTTTATCTACTTGGACACAGTGTCCAAAACGAAGTATTTGGCTTCTAGTCAGAAAAACCATTCCATGTCAAGTGAAGCATTACTTTTATCTTGCCATCTACAAGCACACAAAAAACTAATCACTACCTTTGGCTCAACATTAATTACCAAAATTAACCAAAATTCTTTTTGTAATTTTATGGGCTTTGAAGTGCAGACATTGAAAATACCTTTGCACTGTCCTGTACACTGTATTTAGTACAGTAGGCTGCTCAAGACAAAATCTAAATTTCAATTACTCACTATCTAAAGGAAATACGCACATTTATGCAATATTGTCCCCAAATACAGTCAAATTGCCTTCTGTTCACCTTTTCTAACAATATAAAATGTAAAAAAAAAAAAAACCACACAAAAAAAACAACAACCCAGAAAAAAAACACCAAAAAAAACCACAAAACCTGACAAAAAATAAAATGTAATTATTTCATTCTGTTTATTGTGCTGCTTTGGAGATATTTCCCTCCTTGAAAACAAGCTGCTATAAATATATAAATATACCAAAATATTGCTTGCACTTTGGTGTTGTCCTGCAATTTCAGTCTCCTTTATGTTCCCAGACAGTCATAAAGTCGACTGTCGAATTTACAACTGCTGTTGAAGTAGTGCAAGTGAAACCCCAATAACTCAGATCTTGCCCCCAGACAGGTATATCAATACCAATAATTTATCTTCTTAAGTTCCTGTTGGGCTCTTAAGTCTTCTTTACTGTAACAATTCTACTTTGCTTCCACAGTACCTTAACATCCCACCCCACAAAACACATTTTTACATAAAACATGTGTCATCACAAAGTAGCATTTATTCCTTCCAATTCTTGCATCGCCCTCCTTTGAGCTGTTTCAGTTCTGCAAACAATCACACACAGGCAACAAACTTCGTCTTGAGTGCTACTAACACAGTCTTGCTTTTTCTCTCAAGCATATCACATTTTGTAAAAACAACATCACTGCTGCGAAGCACCTAAGTGGGATACCATATGTCTTTGCAGCACACTTCTCACGCATCCCATCAGTCTGCTTTCCCTGTAAGACAACAGCCAAAGAAGAGAGTGCCATGTGTACAGCTCACTAACATAACCCACCACCAACCCATAAACCTTCTAGGGCTTAATGCTGATCTTCATTCTCATTTCTAGCCAGTATTTTTACCAGCAGGTGCTTTACTTTTGCACAACAGACACAAACCTATTAACAGCTTATGACCAAAGCTAAAAACAAGAATTTTTTGTAACAATGGGGGTTTCCCCAATGCCTATACACACAAATCACTCCGATTATTATTAAGGTGACATGTACTAACATGAAAGATAGGTTTGCATCAGTCCACAGGGAAATCCTCACAACTTCACCAAAGATAGCCACAGGTTTGCTCATTGTTGCCAAAAAGACTATTAAGTGGCTTCAGGAGGCACAAAGATCTAGCTTCCTTTGGAAAATGCTTTCCATAATACACTCTCAAGGGAAACATGGCAGATGTCTGGCTGTGTATGAAAAAAGGAACCATCTTGACTGGTTTAATAACCTATCCTAAATACAAACCATGAAACAGCTGTTTTGCCTGGGTTCTTGGGAAAAAAAAACTCCATCAAAAGGACCAGAAAGGAAAATACCAAGCCAATACACAAACTTGTGTATGTGTTGTCACACTCTCACTTAAGCTTTGCTCTCCTAACTCATTCCCCTGCTCTGTAATTCTGCTTCAGCCAAAACAGCAGAACATCAATATTCCTGATATTTGATAAAAATAAAAATTTTATAAATATTTGTATATTTATCAGTCTTTTTGAGCATCACTTAAAAAAAAGTACATCAAGTAATACACTTCTGTAGCAATTGTTTCTACAACTCCATCACATAAAAACACGTGTGCAAACAGAAGATTAGAGAGCAAAAAGTGAAAGAGTAAAAGCTGAAGAGAAGGAGAAACCACATACATATAGCTAAGAACAATTTCCAAGTCCTACCTGCTACAGAAGTCAAGAAAAGGCCACACAAAGCCCCACTAAGCCAGCAATAAATGTATGGAACTTTTGGAGCATGGAAATAAACATACTTGCAGCCATATTGAGTACCACAGGAGTTCTTTAGTCTCTCCATCCCAGTAACTGTCTTGCAAAGCTCAGCAACAAATTGCTGAGCTTCCCTGCATGCATTTGCATGAAAAACATTACTTAGTTTTCAGTCCAGCTTTCCTTATTTTTTTTATATTCTTTAATCAATTACCTCAATTTAAAATTTTCAACTAAACATCTAAGATAAACCACTTCTCATTTACCCTTCCAAAAAAAATGTACTGGACTTAGGGATGCTTTTACTCTCTGAAAGGGGAAATGTGACCTCAAATATTGACATGTTTGATAATTCAGCATTAATCAGATGACAGCTTTGAGAATGTCTGTCCTAGTTAATTATTTTCTCCTCAATCCTCCTTCCCACAAAAAAAAAATTACGGGTTGGTGCTCTTAACCAATGTCAGAATAAATACGATATATTCCTGTCTAGATTGCTCTGTTTGGTGCACTTTCAACTGATGCAAATTAATTTATTAATAATGTTCTATAAAGCATACTTTGGTCTTCTGGAATCACCAAATATACACAATCACTAGCTATTGTTTTTTCATGGAATCCCTTCCAGTAAAGGGATTCATTCAATCCTTGATGTCTAACTACAGAATAAATTTGAATTTTTTTCTCAGTTTTTAGAAGCAGTCAGCTTTCCCACTTGAGACCTTGAGCAGTGACACCTGAAATTCAGAATCCCACAAGCCATAAGATCCAAAGAATGACTTTGTTTTGCTGATGCTTTAGAGAGTGTCTTTCAGTGCCCTTTGAGGACTTGATCAGTTTCATTCCTGCAGTCCTGTACAGACTTCCCATTTCCTTTCAACATTTGAAGTCTCTGTTTTTCTCTGTAGCAGATTTTTCTGTAAGGGCTAGGAACCTGACCTGAAAATTATTTTTCACAAAAGGCTGATGCAAGAAGCTACAGCAGTAACCCTTCTTTCCCATCTCCCACAAAGCTTACAGAAAGAAAACAAAAGAGAGAGTTAATAAAGTGAACTTAAATGTTTGAAAAAGTAAGCACATGTTAGTTAATTACTGCATTAGGTGTCTTTTTTGTAGGTGGATATTTTTTTCATTTGAAGGGTTAAAATTTCACATTTGCAGGTAAAGGACCTGGCCATACCAACATAATCTCCTTTAACCACATCCCTAAAGCTTTTTTCTACTTAAGAGAAAAGCCATACATCTCAAAACCTATTAAACCATTAAGAGATAGTTTCGTTGGGGTTTTTTTTGTCTCCCCTCTCCTCTGCATCCTCACACCATCTCTTACAAGAAGGAGCCTAATTTCGCCACTATAGAGAGGATGCTGACAGTTTGCTTTCTGAAACAGTTTTGGGATTCCTAGCACTTTTGAAGTGTAAAACCAACAAGTATAAAGGAAATTCCCTGAAGTCATGTTAGTCAATACAGTGAAAATTCACGCTTAACACAGAATGCTAATGAAGACAAACTATGGTTATTTTACTCTGTGCTACATCATTAAAAATGTATTAAAACAGCGTATTATTTCCAAAGACTCAGTTTTAAGAGCACACAGACTATCTGAGATGGTTAGAATAATAAAGTGTCTGAAGTGATGAAAGGATTACCTCTGAGAAGCCCCTCTTATTTGCCAAAAGTAAAGGTAGGAACCATCTCACCCAAACTGATCTGAGAGGCATCCTTTATCCAGATCCTTACACCATGATAAAGTATTTTGAAAGTCTGTTTGATCATTGCAACATCTCAGGACACATACTTCAAGATAAAAAACATCCCATTTACAGGCAAATTATTTTCTAAGTAAGTAACTTTTGCAGTTTTATCCCCCTTACTACAATTCTTTTCATAGCGCCACTCGGGTTTGGGGTTTTTTCTGCACTATTCCCTTTAGATCCAATATAAAGATTCATGTCATTAAGCCAGCCTCATTTGCCTAAATGATGATAAAGAGTCCTGTCATCTGTCATTTCAAGAGTGACTTTTTTTTAAACTGAATTTGAAAGCTGTCTCACAATTAAATTCAAAGATAAACTTTTACCCTCTGTCTGAAAAGCAATTAAAAAGAAAATCAACTTACCATTAAGGACACTTTCAAGTCCTAGTTTAGCATTTTAAAGCTATTAACGTGCACCTGCAGTTATACAGATCAAAAAGACACTTTCACCCCATTCCCCAATTAATAATATCAAATGACAATCCACAAAATAAAACATACATACAGTGGCTAACTTGATTATACAGTTATGATTTTACAGGAATAAACAAGCTGAGGAGTTCATACCCCGTATTTTGTGTATCTACATCTTTTAATAAAACTTAACCTAAAACCTGTGTAGATCTCTCTTCAAAGATTAGCAAAGAAAGCACATGGTTCTCAGGGATCGTAAGTTTTTAAAAAGTCAGTTTTTTCCCAGCTCTCCACATGGCTGACGGAGTGTTATAGCTGCCTCTATTCAGGCCAGTTTTTGTTTAGGGAAATGTACCTTGAATATTCTTGACATTAACCTGACCTGTGTGGAAACCAATGAGTTTGTCCTGTTTTACAAGGAGGCACAGGTTAATCTAAATATTTAAACTACTGACCAACAGTATTCCTGTAGTGTGTGTTTTAGATTCCTGGCTAAATCTTTAGACACTAGTAAATCAACAGAGTAATGCTGTGACACATATGGCAATAACCCAAAGTTAGAGATACAGAAATGACAGCAGAAATGGCTGCACCCTTCCATGCATGAGGGACAATTAGCAGTTACCTGCAATCAGATAAGAATTAAGATAATTATTAATTTATTAATGTATTAGAGCAGAGTCCAGAAAGCTCTGGTTTCACAAGGAGAACTGGGCATGGAGGGAAGGAAGACAACTGCCATCAGTTTTCTCTATGGTTTCATAGTTCAGGAATCCTTTCAGACACATTTCCACCTACAGTACAGTTTTTGGCCTACAATCTCTTCCTTTTTACATATGAAGCAAGCTGCTTTTATGGGCAGACTGTCTAGTAGCACTCACATGGGCCATCTGGAGGGTCCAGAATCAGCTTTTTTTTCCTCTATATTCCTTGAGGAGATCTAATCAAATAACAGCATTTCCATTAAATATCATATGAACTTCCACAAGCTTTTGCTGCAAAATTACGGCAATTGTCTATGATATGGAAATCCAGAAGTTTTTCATTATACTTTTTCCCCCTCCCACCCCATATTGTGTTTTACACATCTGGAACCAGTAGAAAAGCTATCACATTAGTGTGGGCAATAAGAATCACAGCAAATCCACTTACAGTACAGACATGCTGTTCCAAAAAAATACTGCCAGTAATGGATTTCTTTTCTCCTCCAAAGTTCACATAACTCTGGAGGAATAATGAACTATTCTTTGCTAGTATACACAGACAGAAAAGGTATATAGCTTGATTTTTGGGCATTTCTGAAAAACAGATCATTTAGTGACATTCTGCAATCATGTCATTCAGTAGCAGCACTAGGGCCAATGGTAAGGAGCAGTTATGTGCAGATGGAGAAAAAAAAGTTTTATTTAGTTTAGATTTTTTTTTTCTTTTGAGCAGGTACTATGATTGTATCCTCCCCCCTCTTAACTTTGAGTGTCCTCATTTTAACACCCAATCACACCCATAATTGTGATTATCCAGATCACACCCATAATAGTGTGATAGCCAGATACACACATGATTTGATTTTAACACATTTTCCTTTCCAGCCAAAAGACTACTATGGATAAATTTGGCTGAACAGAGGCACATTTACCCACTTTTCATCCTCTCAGAAAAACAACCCTCAGACTGGAAAAAGCAATATATGCCTGTGAAATCCATGCACCTCAGTTAACACTAGAATTAATATTCTGGAATTAATAAACTAGTGCATCAGGCAGCGATGACACCAGATCAGGTGTGCAGAATGCCTGCTTGTTGGTATGTTTTACAGCCCGAGAGTTTTATCTAGAATTGCAGATAGGAATACAAGTTTTCCTTTCTATTCACAAGTAGCACACTTACCTATAAACAGTTTCAAGTTTAGCAACCGTATCAGACAAAACACACTCATACAGGGACTTACCATTAACGTATCTTACTTTTGAGAAAGACTAGTTCCAGAACTGGGACCAGTGAAATTGTGCTACATGGAACACGCCTGGATTGCTGCAACACGACTCCAAGTGCATCATTCTGTTTTAAGGCAGCTGTATTGGCTGAGGGAGGTTTTGGCTGCCTGCAGTTGGGTACTTTCACAGCACCTTCCTTCACTTTCACCAGAGTGAAATAAAAAGGCAAACGGTTTTCCTGCAATACATTTTATAGGTTTTAAAGCAAACACACAAGTTGAGGAGGAACATGCTCAAAGACACCTGATCTGCTGAGCTATTTCAAGAGGTGTAAGAAATATGTGATAACCCTTTCAGTGGAACTGCCATTATACACAGGAAAACAAGTCAAAATTCAGAAATATAAGAGCATCTTAAACTTGCTTACTATCATGATTGATTTTGAATGTGAAGAAGCAGAATGAACTTGAACATTCACAAATCATGAGACAAGTCATTGTCACAATCTTTCCCACTTTGGCTTCTCTTCATTTTTTAGACTGTATTTACAACAGCCTCTCCGACCACCCCTACTGCTAATATCAACTTCTCACCTCACAGAATGAAAATAACTCTTAGAAAGACTTTTCTCAGAAAGAGGAAAACATTCTTGTAAAGCAAATTCAGAAAAATTATCCCAACACAGTATCAGAAGCTACCACACACTTCAGGTGTAACGAAATGCCAGTAGCACTTTCTAGAAACTCTGTGTTCATTTTGGGTGGTTTAGTTTTTTAATAGTGTAATTGTGCTCATTTGTTTCAGATTGGGGTGAGTTAATTTGCCAGGGCTCAATCACAGACTCTTGATTCAAACTTCAGCTTGAACAAACAAAAAACCTCAGCTGCAAATTGTTATGTTATATATACTATATTATGCTGAAAATACACACTGGCTCAAATTCTCACAAACCCACCTCAGAAATCAAATCACATTCTTCATCAAAGAAGGTTTGCTAAACTTAGATTTAGAATGAGATTTGTGAGCTTAAACTGTCAGAGAGTTCCTAGACAGGAAAAACACCCCAACATGCAAAGATGCTGACATGCATCTTCACAAAAGGTCTTACAGCACCTCCATTCTCATACAAGAAGTGCTTTTTAGAAGCTTTTAATACTGCACGCAATAAATGCGGGATCTGAGGTCTGTAGTGGGTGTTTTCTCAAATCCTCTTACTCCACCTACTCTCAGAACTCTACAGCTCAAATTCAATAAGTGTACTGCAGTTCCACAGCAAAGCTCAGCTATATTTGTATCCCCCAAAAAAAACCCCAGAAAAAGCCCCAAACCCAGATCTTTCTTCTTCTGCAACTGCTCTACAGAATCCAGCCTTGAAATACTAGTTTGAAGTCATGTGCCTATGCCTCACTGTGTCTCAGACTCTGAAGTGCATTCCATCTTCAAATTATAAATGTCTTCTATTGTTGCAGAGCAAATCATGTTGTCTGTTGCAAGAAGGACGTGTGACTATTCAGCAAACAAACTGATGATACATTTTGGTCTTCAACAGCAATAGGACTTTATCACAATTCCAAGCAAATCTGATCATTTGGAAAGTCATTTTTCAAGAAATGTAATTAAACCACCATGTCCGTGCCTTATGCTCCAATGGTGACATTTTTGACATTTTCAATTAGAACAACATCACCAGGATGGAGAGGTCTAAGATTTACTCCCTCCAGCAGAGCCTGGCTACATGATAGTACCTGATTTAAACAGCCAGAATTTTAAGTCCTAACATGTTGTATCTGGGCAGCTACTTTTTGTTTGCCTTCACAGACCATTGACCAATTTAATATTTTGGAAGTGAAAGAGTCCAAAGTACTCAAGAGTCTAGACTAGATGCTCTTGGCTTGACGATTTCTGTCATTAAGTCTGGTAGGACTGGGCTGTGCTTTTTCCATAGGCAAAGTATCATTGCCAATGGAACAGCAATTTTCAGCCGTGCATGAGACTGCTAAGGGTAACAGTGAGTGTGTTTTTCATGTATTTGGTGAAAAAGTAGATACTTGTCTCTTACATCTTGGCCCCGGTTTAACAACTGTTTGACATGTGTGTGTGTTCATAAGGCAAATGTTTGACACATATAATCATAGCAGGGACTTGCACTTGCATGGATTTCAGCACCTACTGCCCTTTTCAATTAAGTCAGTGAGAAGCAGGCTCCAAAACAGCTTCAGAAATCCAACCTTCTCTTGGTACTTAAAATTTCAGTTCTCCTACTCTCATTAAAATGACTGGCAATGCAGCATTTCAGAATAATTAGAAGCTATACAGAAAGTAGTAACTTTATCAAAACCAGTTAAAATATGTGAGTATTAGGAAAACACAAGAGCTTGTACAAACGGAACCCATGAAACTGGGTAAACCACCCATCTATTACAGACAACCTTCAAGAATAAGGTTCAGTTCAAAGGACACTCAAAGATTTTTATCACCTCAAACCAAGCTGGCTGAGGAAGCCTCTGTTTTCTTTCTTTGGTTCTTACTATTTCTACCTCCATGAATATTCCCTAAGTTGTCTCCAACTTTTCCAGTTCAACAGTATGACCAAGATGGAGAATTCCATACTGAAGTCATATCAGTGTCCAGGGATAATATGTAGCCTATGCCTAGCTATCTCTTGTTTCTCAACTCAGAATAAAAACAGGCACCCTGATCCTTCTCTCATAAGACTTTTCTCCATGTCTCTCAATCCAAAAGCAGTGTATAAATTCTTGGTCACTCAAGAACATAGGCTGGACATCATCTTGGATTCAAGGCAGCTGTGAAGACCTGTATGGAATTCTTTCCCTAAGTGTCCTGTCTCTCCATCTCTCTGTTGGTGCTCCTTTCTCTAACAGATCAATGTTTACTAATCAAGTTCTTCTACATTCCAAATAATCTAATCTCCAAAACATCAGTCTTGAAGCCAAAACAGCAAACAGCAGTGTCTGCCTGCTTTTACTATTTCTAGTTTTCAAAACAGTACCTTTTAAAAGAGCTTCCTCCATCCCATCCTTGCCATTTTGTAGGACATTTTCAAAGATCAGCAAAGCTTCCTCATTATCTTTCTTGAAGTCCCCACGAGCCTGCACTGAACATAACTTTTTCTCTTCACGCTGACTGTAAACTGGCAGGAACAGATATTGCCTCTCCCTTCACCCACCTTCCCATTTCCTTTGTACAACACTTGGGGCAACAAAATCTTGGTCTTTAGCAGAGTTCCTAAGCACTGTGATACTACTAAAAGGAACAAATTCACCATACATTAGACTGTACTCATACACCATTTGTTAATGTAGTCACTCCTACATAGGAAATAGCACCTTAAAGACTGCCTAGTAACCTAAACTGAATTTGAAATGGTACCAGAATTAGGAACTTGTACTCTGTTTGGGAACACACCATCTCTTTATTAAGATGCTCCTACCTTTCCAAGCAGTTAGGACAGTTCTTCCAAAACTTATCTCAGTAGCAGCTTGTTGCCAATTATACTTACTGGGATTAGGAGATGGTTTAGAGATACCCACCAAAATCTCCCACACCCAAAAATTTACTGATGACATATGGAAGTTTCCTTTGCAGTCCACAGCTATGTTGTGAGAAATAGTCTCATTTTTAAGTGATAAGCAACTGCTGAATTCTTTAGAATTCATTAAAAATCATCAACATTCTGCTCTCTATATTAAAAGAAAAACAAAACAAAACCAACACCGAAACCACACAAAAACTGTTGATAGTTACAAAACCCTCTCAAAGCCATTTATGAAAATCATTACTTACCTTTTCAAAACTCTTACAACATAATTAAAAATTTTCTTATTTTAGACTCACGTTTCAAAGACCATATAAAATAATAAGTGCTGCTCTAAGATGCCTTTATAAAATTTGTTTAAGAAGTTAAATTGCTTAAATCTTAAGGTAGGCTATAATCCACTGGTTACAAAAATCAGACCCCTAACTGACACATTCAAGCAATTTTTATGCGCCTTTGCACTTTCACAGAAGAGAAACAGCCACCCTACCATTTGAATGAATCTAGATCACAAAGGCATTTCCTCTTTTTCCCTTCACACTAACAAATCCCCCAAAGACTACAGACAAGTTTCCCATCACCACAGGGCTACCAAGGGCAAAAAGCAAACTTAATGAGGCCAAATGGAGGCCTTCTCTTGCAGAAATGTTAATCTCACTTTTAAGAGAAAGGGACGTAAAGAGAATCCCACAAAATCTGTACAAAATCACTTGTAATAAAAACATTTACAGCATTTCTTTTGTCCAAGGTTACCATGAAGGGCTTTAATTCAGAGGAACTAGTGGGAATACTGTTCCTCTTGTTAAAATATATTAATTAGTGTAATATATACAGTTGTCTCCTTTGAAAAGCAAACCAATTGAGAGAGAAACCCGTGAGAGGAACAGCAGGGTCCTGCAAGGGCCCGCCCCCAATCTCGGATTTACTCCTCTGAGGATGGAGCCCCAGAAGCTGCCTCTGAAGCTTCTTCTCTTTTCATCTTTAAAACCTTCATTTACAGGCATAACAACAACGGCATAATCATTAGCAACAGCAAAAAATCAAACTTCAGCAAGAATTACTATAATTCTTATCAGTATCTCAAAATAGAAAGGCCAGTCTACAAACTGGCATCTAGCTTTAAAATTGCATATTTTTAATGAAATCCCCAAATATATTTCCCAGATCTGAAACATAACAATTGCTAAGACACTGGTCTTGATGCTTTATTGCATGGATGCACATAGTGCATATCCCGATCCCTAGAATTTGCAGCAGCAACGTAAGTACAATTTCTCCTATGTGCTGGTTGATTGACAAATAGCAAGTTTTAGCAGGCAGCAACCACCTCTAGACTACTGATTTCAGGTGAAGGTTTTTTAAAACATGATTTTGGATACTAGTTTAGATGCTAATCTGTAAGTGCCCACCACAAAAGACATCATCTCTACCTGAAACTCACTCCAAAAATAAAATTATTGGAGGTTCAAGTGTCTTTTGTGAAAAATTTACTGTGTGTATAGAGCCAACAGTGATGTTTTCCATTTCATGTTTCTGATTTACACATAAATATATTTGTATCCACTCTGTCTTTCTGCAGATCTGCTACTGGCTAAAAGACACAGCAGTAAATGTACAGATGTTATTAAGAAGTGAAAAAATAGTCTATAACCTATTTTAAAAGAAAACCCACAACACCAGACAAGATCATTCTCATTTCCATGCACACTGTTGTCATAAAACTTGTGCAAGTCAAAAAATATCAGTCCTTTAATTAGCAGAGGCCTCTGTTACATGAGCTTGTGAGGGTTAACACCGGTAAGAATCATTAGCCTTGTAACTCATACAACAATTTGGGAGAAATGGTAGCCAGTTTACTCTACTGCTGACAAGACTAGGAATAATTGTATTTTTGTCTCTTCTGTCTATTATACTTCATGTCTTCGTACACATGCGGAGCAAACAGTCAGTGAAGGCGCTAATTTACAAGTCGGTTTTTAGAATCCAGCCACACTTTAAAGTCATGTTTGTTTAATCACTGCTGCCACCTCATATATACAGAAACGATGCCAACAGTACCATGTTTTTGACTGCAAGCTTTTTTTGGTTAAAAAGCACTGAAAGCACCAAGTTTGATCAAACTGTGACTCAAAGTAAATAGAGGCTCCCCTTGCTGTGAGGCCCTCGTTTTTTCTGAACCTAAGGAGCATTCATCCACCACTCTGGCAGTTAGCTAGCCATGCCAGCTTTTAAAGGTGTAAGGAAGACGTGGGGAGAAATGAGGAAAAACACATCAGACTCAGAGTCTGTTAAATCTTGTAGGAAACTTCCCACTGAAGTAAAATAATTTGTGAAGAAGGAAACAGGTAAAGGTTTGTGTGGAAACAGGACTAAAGGAATACAGGAAGCAGACCCATTCCAGGTTCTATATATATGTAAAAAGGATGGCTTGCCCAAGTGCTCCTCTAACACGTTTCCTAATGTTTTCTGAAGTACTGAGGATTTAGAGAGGTATATTCCATCCTAACTCTTATTAATATATTTTACGGGTTATTTTACAAGCAGAACTACATCTGCTGTATCAGTGATCAAGATTTCAACATGCACCTCACCAAAAAAAAACCAAACCAAAAAAAAAACTCCACAAACTTTATGCAACTGCTAAACACCACTGTAGCATATTGAGTCAGCAACAGCATAGAGGAAAACACTATGAAAATTAACTTGCTGTCATATCTCCTGTGGCATGTTTGCTTTTCTAACTTGACAGTCTACCAACCAAGTACTTACTAGAGCCATACTTGCTTGACTTGCATGTAAAAATATCACTGAAGAAACACACACCCCCACTGAAACCAAAGTAAAAATTCTTACCCAAAAAATCCCACATACAGGCCAAATAGACAGAAACCCAATGCTGGCAAGCAGGTCTATAAAACTTGAATTTCAATGCTACTAAAATGAATATATGCCCAAAAAGCACTCCCCTCTCCACTAAACTGAGCTAGCAGCAGAATTTATTTTTTTATTGGTGATTTAGAAAATTACCCCTCAACTTTAAAAACTATTAATTTCTTGAAATAAAATCATCTGACTGAAATGTTTCAATATTACCATTCTATGGAACAAGACAGAACTGGAAATGAGAGTGTTCCCAAACTCTTGCCTCCCTGGAACCTTTCTCTCATAGAAAAGCAAAACTTGGCCCCAGCTTTTGAGTTTTCTTTCTCCTTTCTGAATGTGGAGGAATACACACTTCTGATATAATCTATATCTACAGGCAACCTATCTTTTAAATTGAATTCAAGTGTAAAGATGGCAGTGAAAAAATCCAGCGGTTCTAAAAAGCAGTATCTATGAAAAGAACTGATGAAGCAATGTCATCTACCACAAACAATGAAACCATATTTAACTTACAGGGTGTTTAAGATTTGAACAACTGAGAAGCAACACTGGAAGTAATTTCCAAAGCTCAACTAGACTGTTACCACAAAGTAAGGGCAAAAGTTATTGATACCACTCCTGACAGATATTTAAAAGTCTTGAAGACATCTGGGGATAGAGATGCTATATCCATCAAATAAATTCAGTTCCAGTGTTTACAGTGGAACGGCCTTCAGCAGAGGAACAAGAAATAATCACACCACTTAGTCCTTTTTATTTTTTTAGTTCCTTTTTAAGTCTTTGAAACCTTACTCCTCCCCTCACTTGCACACTTGTCATTCATTGTTATCCATTCTTCATATCCATTGTTATCCATTCTAATCTAAACCACTCCAGAAGGTCCCTTTACAGGTCCCTACCTACAGGCTGTCTTCTGATGGCTGGGGTAGCTGTGCTTGGACTCTCCTCATTGGAGCCAAGTTTGCATTGAAATGCTTCCCAGAATGGGATAAAATTCTGCAAATGATACATTACTGAGAAAAAGAACCATTTCACACAGATAGTCTGTTTTAATATACATGCATGCTGTCTGTCATTTCTCAGAACAGCAGAGATTATTTTGGGATTGACTACAATCCCCAGAAACTTGCATGTGACAACTGGAGATTTAAGTGCTAATCTAAATTCTTCAACCCAAAAAGAAAAAAAAAAGGGCTATAAGCATATATACATGGACAGGAGTGTGCCAGTATATTTGTATGGCTGCACAGGCAAATAAGTAGCTAAGCACCTAACACCTCATATATATGTAATACCTACCCTATTAACACATCCAGCCAACAGCAATATACATCTCTTTGGGGAACTTGCACCTTCATCCTAGAAACTGCAGCCCAATCATTATTTTAATGGAAAACAAGAAAGTAACTTAGAACTGTCTCACTTTATTAACCAAGGCTTTCTTTCCCGCCCACATATTGTTGCATCTCAACAGCCATCTCTACAGAAAAGAAGAATACCCCGAGAAACCAAATAAACAGCAAAAGTGCAAATGGCTTGTTCTGCCTCTTGGTTCATCAGAAGAACTACCTCAAAAGTGTTATTACTGAAAGTGATTCCTGGTGGGAGGCAGGGAGAAGGGAATTACATTGAATACAGCTTTGTTTACCACTTGTTAGCATGAGTTGCAACACTGCCAGGTAGAAAAAATCCTCCTCTCCCCTGCAAACAAAACACATGCATGGAAGACAACTCACTTTCTCAAAGTCCTTTTTTTCCCATCTATTTTAACTACACCAGCTTAAGCAAATACATTTGCTAATTCAAAATTAAGGTCAGTCGAAGAAGTAGTGCCATAGACCCTCTAGTACCACAGGTCTATCAGGAAGAACAAGGTATGGAGCTATTTTAAGTAGTTAAATGCAGTAGTAGTATAAGGGGTTTAGAGTAAGTGCAATGTACTGTAAATCCATCCCAGTAACAACCCAGAACTTGTACACTGTGCAAAGCAGATTTGTAACCTTTGAAAATTAGGTATTTCAGTATGGGTAGTACTCCATCACCAACCACTACATCTGCAATGCCTTAACACTGGATTCATCAGCCCAACAACAAAAAGCAAAAGACATCAATAAATAAAGGCCAGTATTTTTCAAAGACCACAGTATATTCCAAGAACCCTGTAAATTACTTCACCATATGAAGTACTGAAACTTTATCGAGTTTTCATTCCAGTAAAATTAAAATATTTCTACCAAATCAAGTAATAAGAGATCAAGCCCCCAGAGAAAAATCACTTTTGATTCCACAATAATGGAAAAAAAGATAAAATTTCACAAAGTTAGCTGCAAGGAACTGCTTTTCCTTGCAACTTAAGAGGGCACATTTGGGTAAGAAGGTTAATAACTTCTGTAAAAATCCTAGAAGAAAACAGTAATAAAACTCTGAGCACTCCATGCCTCCACTCCCTTGATATCCTGTATGACCACAAGCATATAGGAATGCTGTTCAGCACTGGGGGATGCTTTTTTGCCTATGGCAAATCTCCTGTTTCACTCAGCCATTTATCAAATTTTTAATGAAAAGCTTTCTAGTAAAAATGGGGGCTTTTTTGGTTTTGGTTTGTTTAAACTTTTCTTAAAGTTTGATGTCAAGAGAGGTATTTGCTCACAGACAAATTTTCTGTGGTTTTCAATCACCTTTCTTGGCAAGTAAAGTTCTAAGATTTTTCAAGTTTCAAACTTTTTATGAGTTCTGTAACTTCCAACAGTATAAGAATTTTCCTAGTTCTTCTTCTGTTAAAAAAAATTCCACTGATAGTCTGTTCAGTGATATTTTTTAAGAAAAACAATTGGTTTACCTAAAATACACAGTCATATATCCTTACCCAAATTCCAAATTTTTAAACAATAATCACTGAAAAATGCATTACATACGAGTACAGGTTATAAAGATATTTTATCTCTAAGCACTTTTAAGTACACTTTGTTCCTATAGTTCATCCCTTGGGAAAATTTTTTAATAATTACTTCCATTAGATGTGTTCAGCTGTTGAAAACCAAGCAAATCAGTAAGATTTGTATTTACTCTTGCTTCTGATGCACATATTGAATGGGCAAACAGAAGTGATATTAATGTGTTATTAGAAAAAATAGTCATTGATCCCAATAACAGATGTTCCACTTGTGCTTAAGAAAAAATTCACACTACCTTGTATGTCATGCTGGCATAAAATACTACTGACTTCCATCTCATTGTTTTGAAACTGCTCTCAACTGACAGTGGAGTAACTAATCAATTCTTTCTCCCCATAGTCAAACCAAGAAGCATTTCTAGACTCTGGAAAGACCAATGTCATAAGATCGTATTTTGTACACAATTGAAAAGTAATTGAAAGGTAAAATTCAGCATATATAATGAATGCAAATAAATATGAGCTGCCTGCTGCTGGTCAGTCCATCAGTAGTCGTACTTTTCAGCATGTTTAGGAAAATTAATTTATGTCCCTTCTGCGCTAATCAAAGAGCATGTAATTAACTTCCTCTGTGGAAAAAAAAGTCATTTTATTCAGTTCAATCATTTGACAGCACAATTTAAAAAAAAATTGTATTTTACCAAAACACAAACATCTGGGATTTGGAACTACTTGTTCTAGCCTTCCTTCTGATTGCATTTCAGAAAGAAAATGGGGGCCAGTTATTTAGAAGGTATATATTTATACAGTGTCATTGTTCATGAAATTGTTGTTTCATTAAGAACCCTATTTCACTTCGCAGAAGAGCCGCCATTCTCTCAACAAAGCAGCTGAAAGTAAGTAGCACCAAGTCAATGCCCCCTTGCTGTGCCTATGGAAAGTGTATGCCCCCACCGTGACACAGCCCTGCAACCTCACTTGGTGTGGACACAAGCGCTGCTGCTGCTGTAACCTGCACGACCTTAACAGGTGGAGAAAACCTGCAGCTTTGCTACAGCACTTGCAGCTTTGCTGGGTGCAATATCTGGTTCTTTACAGCTGGTAGCTGCTATTTGTTACAGCTCTCCTGATATAACACCAAAGGAAAAAGAAACTTGGCATGTAACTAAATTTTAATTTGGCCTAATCTTCCCAAATCCTAAATTGTGACTGTTTCGTAGTACACATTGAGAAAAAGGGAGACCAACACAGCTAAGGCTGGAAATATTCTGAACAGTCATCATTCATAAAAGGGGCTCCATGAACCTCTCCTCACTGTAGGTCACTACAGATTCCTTGAAGACTTCAAACTGATGGCTCCATGTCACCAAAATTCTGCTTGAGCCACTTTCACTCAGCCAATTCACAGGATTTAGACTGAGCTGACAAATCACAGACTAACAAAAAGATTAGTGTGTCTGAACACAGTGCAATGTAGAGGTGTGAGTATTCCTCTGTGCCATCTTTTTCAGGTGCACAAGCAAGCTCTCTTTTTCACTGCCTTCAATGGCCCTTAAACCACGTTGCTGGAGATGCCTATTTGAGGGGATAGCTGTCCTCACTTGAAAGACAAACACTCTTTAGAACCTACAGGAATTTTCTGAAAGGGTCAGAAAAATTTTGGCTGCATTAGTCCCTATCCAAGTGCTGTTATTGGTAATTGCCTAAGTTAAACAATTACATCTCAAAGCATGATTAATAGCAACATAATAGTATCATAACCACACTTCTTCTTCTGTCAAGTCCCACATTTTACAAGACAAACACAGAAGATGAAGACATTTAATGAATGCAAATTTAAATGGACTGCCTGCTGCTGGTCAGTACATCAGCAGTTAGCTGTATTTTGCAGTGTTTTTAGGAAAATTACTCAGGACAATATGTGGGTTAGGTTACTAAGGTAACTAGTAAAGTAATCAGGTTACTAAGACAAACACATAAACTACATATCTGGGAAAGAAAAAACTGGGAGTATAATTAAATTTTCCTTCTAGCAAAAGAGCAATCCATAGGAGGCATCAGAGCTCAGGCCCTAGCTGCTGTCCTTACTGCTCTACACAAAGCAGGAAATGAAAGAAAGAGAAAGCACTCACAGCAACATGATCAAGCAAGGAGGGGTGATAACAGCTTCTGAAATTTTTCAAGTCCATCTGTGTGCCTTTAGGACCCCAACATTAACTTCTACTACAGACCACAGGTCTTGATAATCTAACATGTTTCAACAGAGATAACACAGATTGTGATAGTTCCTACGGGTTTCGAGGAACACTGCTCTCACCACAGAGGAAGCCAGCACATGTACTATTTTTATGCTTCTGCCTGTGTAGTCCTGCTGCCAGACCAGAAGAAAGTGATGCAGAACTGGAGTTACAATCAGTGCCTTGCTTAGAGAATACCTTACTGCTAGTTCCCACTGGCCTTCATCTTCCTGTAAATCCCTTGTCAGCACCACACAGCATGTCAGCACCCTCTGTCAGGACAACATCCAGGCTATGCACTCTCCCTTCTTACCACTTTCCAGAAGCTGAGAATACGCCATGACTACTTGACTATATGCATCATCTAGGAGACACCCCATAAATAAGGGACACTTACCCATAAATAAGGGACACTGTTTAAGTCCCCAGGTGAGCTGCCCCTTAAGCCACTACATCTGGACATCTTAGAGGAGTACATATCTTAGATATGCTTCAGACATGACACCCCAAAGGCATGCCCCTTTTTATTCCTTCTTGACAGGATTTGCTTTGCTAAGTTTTGAGGAGTCCTTTTAGCAGATTACATTTCAACATACCCTGCTGTCATCCACTGCTCAGACTGAGTGAGCAGTAAGCACTGAGATAACCTCTAAAACACCAAAATGCACCCTAAGCTAACCTCTCCCAGGTGCTGCAGAGAAAAGCTGCACGGAAAAACATTAGAAGATTTTTTTCATTATTTTTTCTCTTAGAACTGTGTCGGTCCTTAACTCTTCTTCATTACCTCTATAAACAAACCAGGCACCTTGCTATCATGGTGTACTCCTCCTTGCTTATCTCAGTCTCTGACAACTGGATTTTCTTGCAAGTATGGGTGTTTCTTTAACACCACAGACTGAGGTATTCTCCACTCTGCTACCATGCTACCGGAGCACCCTGAAGATAACTTCAATGGCTTGGCTGAGCATGGATCTTTTTCCAGAAGGAAAATCTACAGACATTGGAACCAGGCACAGGCAACACGGGAGGACTACAGAGATGTTGTTCACCACTCTAGAGATATGTGCAAACTCGGGAGAGCACCCCTGCAGAAAGAGATGAGAGAGACTGAGTTGATGGCAATTAGAATACGAGATAAGAGTGAGGCCTGGCAGCCAGAAGGGCCAGCAGTAACCTGGGGTGCATCAGGCACAGCATCACCCACCAGCTGAACACGCAACACTGCGCTGCTGTGGCCGTGCCTCGGGGACTGTGTGCATCCTGGGCCACCTCAACAGCAGGACATCAGACTGAGTGTCCAGAGGACACTGACAGAACAGTGAAAGGTCTCAGGAGTAAGCTTTACAAGGAGCTGCTGATGTCACTTAAGATTGTTAAAAAAAGGGAACATTCCTGTTAAGCAAATAATGACTTTTCAAGCATGGCATCAGCAAAGTGGAGAATGGGAGGTCTAGGTCACTGAGTTAAAAGAGCAGAGTGCCTTGAACAGAGGGAATCACCTCTTATCCAAGTATGAAAATCTATTTGAGTAGAAACACACGTGGATATGCAAACTTCAGTCATGTTGTTAAGGAAACTAAAATGAAGGTCCAGCTATATATAGTGATCCTTCTTTCCTATCCCTCAGAATCAAAGTCCTGTACTTCTGTAAATTCTTCTGTATAATTTTTAGTGGTTTTATCTAATCACTTAAAGCAATGACCAATCCTCAGAACAACACTCCTTGGTTCTGTGAACTATGAATTAAGATGCAAGAATACATAATTTCTCCATGAAGATAAGTAAGTTTAGTCATTTTTACTATTCAGATTGTGACCAAGTACAGCCAGAATTCTTACAGTATTACAAAACTAATTCAGTATTCCTAGAAATAGATACAGTAATAATGTTCTTGCTCAGAAATTGAAAAGACTAAACAATAAACTGAATGGCAAATTAATAAAAAATACTATTTGGATCATGGAAAAGAACCATATATCAAAGCTAAAGTAGATGGCAATGGCTGCATACATAAACAGGCATTCCCAAAGATCCAAAGGCAAAAAAAAAAAAAAGAAAAAGAAAAAAAAACCAATACTGAGGCCACACTTTGCTCTCAGATTCCAGAGTAACTACTGATTTCAGTTAAAATCTTTGGGATTATTAATGTGCCTGAATTAACGTACATGCCCATATCGGGTCTGATTATTGTCAGTCAGAGTTTTAGTTAAAAGCCTCTTTTCACCAACCTTCAGATAAAATACTGTTTGGATATCAGAAATTGTGGTAGCAGAAGCAGCTACTCCTACCTATAGGTGATTTGAGCTGACATTGCCTACCTGTTCAATTAAAGAGAATCTGCAGGGATGGGTTGTTCTAAAATAAAAACATACTCTAAAGTTCCCAGAAGGTTTCTATAGTCTCAAGTTTGTTTTCACAATGATATTCACTTGATGACTCCAGCTGATTATGTCCTGTTGTACAGATCAAAATGGAGCAGAGAGCAGATTACAAAAATTAGAAAGCAGAGGCAAGGAATGTACTGGAGACAAATTTCTTCTCCTGTAGACAGTAACTTTATTCAAAATTATGAATGCTTTATCATTTGCACACTTTTGTTAATGTATTCACAGCCATCATATTTTACAGATGCAAGAACTCTCAAATATGAAGATTTCTATCCCACCCTATCAGTCCTGTACAGGAATATAATCACGATACAGAACAGCTACTTAGTTTTCCCTGCTCTAATTCACTAAGCACAATATTTTTCTTCTAAGGTGCATTCCTTCAAACTCACTGTGACAGAGCTTTTTTCCAGAGTATTCCAGTTGTTATACTACACATGGAAAACAGATTAATTTCTCTTTATTATCCTAAAGTGGATTGTAATTGTTTGAAATACACCAAAATACCACCTTGTAGCAGCAAACCAATTTTAAGAGATAAAAAAGTAAGGATTTCAGTCTTGCTCTATTTCTCTGTTATTGTTGGTTCAGTTTTCAAGGCTCACACTTCTTTTTAATTGGCCAATGTAATGGCTTATGTGAAGTCTCTTAATTGAATGTGATTTAAAAAAAGTCCTTCTACCTACCACACATTAGGACATGGCTCAGCATGGAATTCAAACTAAGGAATTACACAAAGCTGTCCTAAAGCGAAATCCACAACTGTCAGACTTAAATACTAATCTCCCTTAAGATTAGTCTCCCTACATTAAAGAAATACAGTGCACTTACATGCTTGCTGCATTGGAAAAACAGTTCATCACAGAGAAACCTTTCCAGCCTTCTACAAACATGGCTGTCATCATTACAAAGACACCAACTCTAAGTAAGTATTGACAATGGCTGTCTAAGCACTGGTTCATTTGAAACTGATGCCATACCACTGCATTTTTCAGTCTGTCTGATTCATCAGTATTCAGTGTGCCTACCCCCAGGAACCACTTGGGAAACACATTCAAGATGATCCTCACTGAACAGAGATGTCTTCATAAACACACATAGATAGCTACAGCACACATCATGATCCATTTCTCTGATTACACCGCATTTGCAAGTGCCAACTAAAGCCATTTCCTGAGCTGCATATTATTAGCTGACACAAACAACTACCAAGCATCCACCAGGACAGAGAACAAATAAAAGCTGAGTTCAAGCTCACCACTGCCATAAGGAGCACCTTAACAATGACCCCAATTTGGTCTACACTTGAGTCTGTGTGCACAAAGCACATTTCCTGCTACAACAACCAAATTAGGAGCCAGAAAGTATTTTTACTGCGAAGGCTATGCTGTCTGAAAGGTGAAGGGAATGAAATAAATAGTACATTAATCACCTCTATGTCAAGCTGAAGTGATAGCTCTCAACATGTGTCTCCCTTCAAGTGGCAGTAACCAGTAGATCAGCAGTGGCACTGAAAACATTGAAGGAGCATTTGATGAAAAGCACCAGAAGAGCTGACAGTACAGAGACCCTCCAGCCAACACCGAACAGTATTTGTCACAGCCATGCCATTGGGCATCATCTGGATGTAAGCTGTGTGACTGAAGAAGAAAATATTAATACACAGGCTATGGAGTTTATCCTTTTAATCCCCTGTGGCCATGCCCCTATGCTCAGGTATCAAGGCTTCCTCTAAGATCAAGGGAACCTGAACAGGAGCTTACTCAGAGACTAAGGGCACAGGGTGGGGAGGAAGAAGAGAAGTGCCTTCAAGCAGCTGGTTCTCATATTCTTAAGAGATTATTAGAGGCTCTAGCTGAAGGAAATACCTCCTCAACTTAAGAGGTATACACTCTAACTATCAGCACTGCAGTCCTCTGTGAGGACCCTACCAACATCAGGCACTGATACATAAGAAACCCCACATCGTTTCCTAGGAACAAAACTAGTACTACCAGCACAAGCAAGACCTTTGTAGCCAGCTATGACCTTAACCATAAATATATTTTTAGAGAGTTCAGTTAGTGTCCTTCAAGTTACAGGATGCTGTTCTGCTTTCAGATACACAAATCTGTCACCGCTGCAATGGCAGCCACACCTCTGATAGGATATTTTGGTCTCCAATTTTCAATACAATTTCCGGTTTTCAAAATTTCTTCTGTGTTCCTCAAACACAGGCCTCACTCCTCCCCACACCCAACTTTATAAATATCTTTTAAGTAGCAGTTTTCCAGCACAATCTTAAGCACAATGTGCTGAGAAAGGGACTATGCTTATGGAAAAAACCTAACTCATACCCTAAATCTTTAACTTATACTTGTTATATGATTTCTTTTCCATGCTTTTATATTCAGAGAAGGAATATTAAAAATACTTCAATGGGAGGAAAATAAGGGAGGGTGTTCCAAGTCTTTATTTTCTACAGTCTTTCTTCCATTATATTTACAGCCCTTTACTCCTAAGAGTACTAAAACTATTTAAAAGGGCAGAAGGTGCCAAGTTCATTAACTTCTTGTTTAAGAAGAAAACAAACAAACAAAAAAAAAAAGAAAAGGAGATGAGAACACTTGGCTCCCACAAATCTTGCTGGTTTTATGCAGGTTTTCCTTGCTAAGGTGAGCTGTGTTGCACACTGTGGCACCTTGACTTAGCAGGCAGCCCACTATGTGTCCAAGATAGGACAGAGTGTGACAAACTACCAAAACCATCATACTGCTAAATATATACACTGGTATACAGTCCTGTGTACTGCATTAAAAGGAGGACCAAGGTTCAAAGAGAAAGATCATTTGGCACCCTTCTCCTCAATACTTCCTCAGCTGAGCTTGTAGAAGAGCCACAGAAGGGGAGGGGAAGCTACTCAGAGAGACTCATTAAGAGTCCATCATTATTTCATATACAGTCTTCTTTACAGCCTCCCCAAGAATCTGTTAACCTGTGATCCACTCTACTCTGTAATCCCAAACAAAATACATCAGCAAAGGTAAACATCTATTAAAAAAATTTGCAAGTCATATTCCCAAAACCCCAAATTTTAATTCCTAAGCACCTAAAAAACATACACAAATCATTCAAAAATATTCTAATATACTTGCCCAATATATTAATTACAATATTATATTCATGCATAACCTAACTAAAACAATTCTAATGCCTAGCTAACCTAATCTGAACTAATAACACCAATTCTTATAGACCTTCATCTATGACCTTATGAAATAAAATATATACTTTCTTCATGTTTGTCAACTGCCCAACCAATTTTAAAGACAGTGCAGGGTAAAATATTACTGCTTAAAATCTGCACTGCTTCTTGGTTGAGCTTGTCTAAGGAGAAGTCACTGAAATAATTGTACTAACTTTCAGAAGATTCTAAAATAAAAAGTAATATCCCAGTTTTATCACCTCTGTTATTACACTCTTTCTTCATTCCATTTATTGTTTCTTTGTCTTACAAATGGCTGCCTTCCTATCTTTGGTAATTAAGAGAACACATACTTCTGTCTAGAAAAAAAGTGTAGACAGCTGTGTAACTTCATAATTCAAAGAGTTTAAAAGGCATCATCATCTGTTTCAAAGCTTTCCCAGCACAAGAAGAAACAGTTACATGCAAACTTGCATGCAAAACTCACAACTACATGTAAATGCCTCCTTCTATAAACATACATCTGCACATATAAACAAGAAACAATTTTAGTGCAACTCCAACCCCACTAAAAAAAAGAACAGGGGAGGAGCAGACACAATAAGTTTTATAGTGTACATCACAGACAAGACTGTCTTCTAACATAGTCTGATAGCTGTTTTAAGGAGAGCACAACATTAATATTTTCTTCATCAACATGACAGATGGAACAAGTGGTTTGCTTCACAAATGAGGAAATTTTAGTCTGGCTGCTAAAAACTAAGTAATCTATGGAAATATTTCAATAGCAGATTATTTTACCTTAGGCACACCTATGCACTAGCAATTTCTTGCACTGTATGTTCACCTATTTACAGACCAGCACTTATTTTTAGCTAAGGAGACTATTTACATGAGGCTGCAGCACTTACTCACGAAATTAAGGCAGATCAAACAACTTGTTGAGCCATGAATGGCTACACACTTGAATTTGTGAACCACCTGGAAGGAAACACTTGACAATGACGGCCTAGATACATTTCCTTCAGAGGCTAGTAGCATGCATCAGATCATCTCCTGGAGTATCAACCTGACCAGCATTTCTAAATTTGCTCAAATCTACAGGGGAAAAAAAGGCAGTATTTACATGAAAGGGATATAAAAAACTTGCACTTTCAAGTTGGACACTGTGTCCTGAAAATTTGTCCTGACATTTATTTTGATTAAACTCTCACAAACAGCTGGTTCTGCTTAACTTAATCTCATTAAAAGTCCCAAGCAGACGAATTTAAGCAGGCCCTGTTCTACTGTAAGTCTAACCTGTAAAAACATGAGAGCCCACAAGTTTCCAAACAACGAGCCTTCAGCATCGTGTTCACTGGTGTGTGTGTTGGTGTACCTTCTAACTGCAAGCTGCAGCTTTAGTTGTATTGAGAGGAAAGTGTTTGTCTCAGCCTGTGTTACTCTATGCCTTCTCACTTCTTATTTGTAATTTTAAGTAAGAAGACAGATTTCCTTTTTTGTGGCTGACTTAGGAAATCAACTGAAATGACGAAGGGGAAAGGTGCTCTGTGTGGACCTGCCTTCCCTGAAGAGACTGTAGCTAGCAACATGACTCAAGGTCTGTGTGCATTCAGGTGTGATGGATGATTTCACTGGGTTGGTAACCTGAACATATTAGTTATATGATTCTATTTGGTAACCTAAAAGGCCCTATAAAAACAGCTTCTGTCAGTCACGCTGTTTTCAGATTTAGCTGTTTTTTTACTGTGCTAAGTATAGACAAAATAGGCAGGTAAGCAGCAGCCAGTAAATTTAGAAGGGAGTGAAAAAGAAGATGAGTGCTGTAATGCAGCTTTATCAGTGCTGTTCTGGCAGAACATTTCCAAGAACTCACTAACCTTTAAGGAAAGGGAGAGGGCCTAAGTATAGCTAAACAGAACTCAGTTATATAAGCTTTAGAGACACTTTAAGGAAACAGATGCATATAATTTCCCAATTTTAGAAAGACAACAAGAAAAACCAAAACCCAGTCACAGACACTACAAGCATTATTCCAGAAGTGGCCTTAACAGCCACTTCTCCCACTGCAACACTCACAGTACTTGAACTACTTTGACACTTCAGCAGTTTGAGACAGACCAGTGCCACAAACAAGGAAGTATAAGAACATATATAACATTATCCTCATATATTATAAGAACAGTTAGTTCAGATAAACAAGCCTTCCTTCTAGCATGCCTTGTTTGACATAACTGCACAAGTTTGAATTTATTCAACTAAAGTCATAGAAAAACCTTTTGTTAATAACACTTGCAGTCAAATCAACCTTTGCTACAGCACCGCTGAGATCAATAATATTACAAAAGAGAGAAATCTGGTGCAGTCCGCTGTCAATCAGTTCTCTTCTGAGCCACACTGTGTTTCACTCATCATGCTGCACACCCTACTTCCTTGCCCAGAGGGAAGGGAATTAAAAGGTCACCCCTTAGCCAATAAAATATATATTTAGCTATTTTGTGGGGAGGAAACAGTATCTTTAAGCAGTCATCCAAAGAAGACAGACTACCCAGAAGGTCGCATGCTGCTGCACATCAATAAGAATCTTGATCTAGGAACTGAAATGAAAAATATCAAAACACTGAAGGTATGAAAGGGGGACTCAGAGACCTGTCAGAAAAATTACAAAATTAGAGCTGAGCACTGCATTCAGCAAATAGATGATACAGAGATGGCAGAAGTAAGTAGTGCTGGGAGCTAGGTTAAGAGAGCACACTCTGAAATTTTCAGTAATAGGACAAAAATCACTTTGGATACTTTTTATAGCTATCTGCATTTTCTCTTAGGTCTCGCTACTGGTAAACACCTAAGTCAGCTCCTCTTTTCTTTCTTTACCTCTTCAGTCTTTCCAGGACTGCTTCACTGTAAGCATAATAAAAAAAATTTAGAAGAGTAATACCCTGCTGATACCTATTTTGTGATTCTTTCAATCCCGAAAATTGCTTTCTCCTCCATTCTTTCAGCCCCACTAATTGAAATGCTCCAGGGAACAGTCCTTGTGGAAGTAAGAAAGAGCACCTAAATTGTACTTGCATTGCATGTCAAAACAAACATTAGATGCTTAAGACAACAAAAATAGCACTGGGATTCTAAGAAAATACACTGATTTTTGCTATCCATGCTGCTATCAAAATACATATACCAGATTCATCATCTCACTGAAGAACTGTGGCTATAGAACACAATTTTCGCACTAGAACTACTGTAACCAAGAAAAAGACCAATTGGTATTCTATATTCCCTCAAAAAAAAAAAA
>VXAX01006178.1:1140208-1181965 GCA_013399835.1 Leptocoma aspasia | reverse complement strand
GGGGGGGGGCGGCGGGGGGGGGGGGGGGCGAGGAGCCACAAGCCGACAGCGGGGCTGGGTGTGAGGCGTGCCCCCGCGGCTTCCAGCCGCCCTTCGGAGGGAGCAGCGTGCTCTGCGAGCGCTTTGCCACTTGTCAGAGAGGTTTTCAGGCGCGGGGCGGGAAGCGCCCCCCCTCCGCCTCCCGCTCCCCTCCCCGCCGCCGCCGGAGGACTTGTTGCTCCCGCTCCACCTGCCTGCCGGCGCCCAGCAGCCGCGCCGCGCCAGGCGGGGAAGCCCGCAGGCGGCAGGCAGCCCGCGCTGCCCCGCTGTCAGCCACCGCCCCGCATCCCCGCCCTCATCGGCATAATTTATTCACCTATGCGGAGAGGCGGCCGGCGGGCCGTCGGGGGCTCTCTTTGCATAATGCATGCACGGCGTGCGGGGCATCAGACTCACAAATTAGGAGGGCGAGGGTCGCAGAGACCCGCGCCGGGCGGTGCCGGGGAGGGGGCTGCAAGGGGCAGCTGCCCGCACCGGGGCAGCTCCGGAACACCGAGCAAGTTTACGGCGGTCTATGGCTGAGCTGTCATGCCCACTGTGCGGGCATAAAGCACGGGAGTGCTCCGTTGTCCCGTTCTTTTTTTAGAGTGCGGAGGATAAACGTGTATAACTCACCGTCGCAGGCAGGCGATGCAAGGGCTCACTTCCAAAGAAGCAGCCTGCACGAACTTCCTATTGTATGAAGGTTTAATTTTAGCCAATTTTCTTTCTGCTTGTTTATTTATCAAGTTGCTTCTTCACTGTTCCACGCACACTGGGAAGTTTTCATTGTGCCTGGTTTGGTTTACTAGAAAAGGAGCATCAACATCCAAAGAACTGCAGATGTGGCCTGATGGAAAGCTTAGTGGTTTCTGGTCCTTTCCTCTCTGGCTCTTACCACCCAAACGCTGCATTGACCTGCTGTAGTTTGGTTCTCACCCTGGCATTACCGCAGTGCATCTCCTATAAAGCACTTTCGTGTGACATTTCCTGTGTTTGGTACACTTTTTGAAACAGAGAAACTTGTCAAAGCAGGACCAGATATTGAAAGAACACAAAGCTCGCCCAGTTTGGCATTTACTTATGTGAACACTGACTATTTACAAGATATGGGACGAAAAAGAGATTTTTCCAACTATGGCACTTCTCAGACAAGATCGAGAGTGTTGGTTTATACTAGGAATCAAGTTTCCTCATGGAATCATATTTGTGCAGTTTTATTACCTATTGTTTCCCAAGTATTCAAGCAGTCACAACTGCCATGGAGACATGGAACCTAAAAAGCTTTGTGGGTTTCAGTTTAATTACTTAGACTTTGAATAAAGTGTACCAGAAGTTCATAGCTAGTCATTTATTCTTCATAATTTGTCTCTTCTTTCTAAACAAAAAGTTATGTGTACTCTAGTCAGAGAGAAGAAACCATGATTACATAGCCCTAGGTGATAGTTTCTTCACAATAAACAGTTAAGGGTTGCAAGGGACAGTTTTGGTGGAAACAAATTCCACCAAGCAGCACATACTTATGGCCAGGACTTGTGAATAACAACTGCACTTTTCAAAACAAGGGCTCGCTCACAGACTATCTGTCGGCAAGAAGAAGTTGAAATAGTATTTGGAATTAATAAACTGGCAGCAGAAAATAAGTAATACCGACATGCTCTTATTTGGCGCACAGCATGGGCTCCCCGAGTATGGTATGAGCAGTGCCCAGGCTGCCTCAGAGTGGCTGGCAGCACACGAGGCGCTGGAAGCCATTGGCGCCAGCTCCAGCATTTCACATTACCCCCTGTTGTTAGTAGCCAGCACCATTACTCACCCCTGCTCATGGTGACATCCAGCAAATTGACCCTGCAAACCCTCAGGATGTGATTGTCATTTTCTGCAGGGGGTTGTGAGGCGCAGCTGGGAGCAGGGTGGCTGCCCGCACCCCGCTGCTGCCTCACAGCAGCACTGCCCCACTTGTGCTGTGCAGGTGGGTGCTGCTCATCCGGCCCAGGGTGACATTTCCTCCTGAGATCAGCTCTTCTTATTTCAGGGCAGAGACAGACATCCTCTGGCTGCTTCAGTGCCCCACATGGGGCACCACGTACCCAGAGGTCAGTGTGACGTGGCTCAGTGTTTTGCTTGGGCAAATGATGCAATCTTTCTGCCCGAGTGTCTTTCTGTCCCAGCACCATGCCATCCGATTGTTTTGGACAAGGCATATTCTACATCAGAAATTTAATAGCCTGAGACAGAAAGTCCCTTGTTACATTAGATTTGCACGTGCTTGGCATCATAAAGATTGCCAAATGAGCCAGATTACCGTATTTCTGTGGGGCACAGTGCAAAGCCATTTTCCTGCAATTGAATAACAATCCCATGCTAAATGTTTCTTATTCTGAAGAGGTATGATGGGAAACCTTTCTTTTTCCTGTCTGGGACAAACAGAAAAATCTGCAAAACTAGAATCAAAGCTCAAACTGTGAAAGCAGAACTCTAAAATATCCAAGAAATTGCTTTCATGCACTTCTCACAATGGGTAGCTATACTTCTACACAACTGGGAGAAATGCTAGCCCTGCCTGGTCTCACCTGTGAGAAGAGATGAGGGTCATGCTCATGTGTATGTGGGTGGGTCTGCTCAAACATACCCTCAGACAAAGGGAAACATGATGAAGAAGAGCGAGAGGAGAAAGACCAGTGTCAAGTCTTCCTCCTTGCTCCAGCTTAAAGTCACATTTTTCTTTTTGCTAAAGCTTGGTTCTGGGTGTCAGATGTCAGCTAGAAGTTAGTTAAAATGCTTAGAAATTACTTGATAATGGCAGAGTTTGAGAACAAATTATTTCCCATAGTTTTTTTCCTAATGTGTTTTCACCTAGAAACAGATAGTCTTTGAAAATGCAAATTAGCAGTGTCCTCTGCTTGCAGCAAAACCATGGTGATTTTCCTGATGGAGGCATTATTTATCCACTTCACAGCAAGGTTGGTCCAGAACAGACAGGACTGGGCTGCGGAATCTGAGCAGCAAGCTAAATTATGCACAGTCTGATTGAATCTAGCACAGGAGTTGTTTGTGTAGGCGAAGAACATAACACAGATGTTTTACCTGTTATAAAAATCTCCGGTCACGTCTGCCCGAGTCGAGAGCATTACAGCAGCCATACCCTCCCATGCTCAGTTACTTGATACCATCAAGTGGACAACCAGCAGCCTTGCAGTACGCTTGTCCCATCGCAACACAATAAACCAGAGGAAAAAAATATTAAGGCACAGCGTTTGCTGCTTTTGCCAGCTTTCCACAAGCGGGAGGCAGAGCGAATCCAGGACATGCATATGCTCAGTGCCAGTGAGCCTGCTTCTTATTTTGCAGCCATGATGATGCCAGAGTCAAGAAGGCATCTACTTAGGATCATAACTAAGATTAAAACCAGATTGCTGTAGCACTTTTGAGAATGCTATCCATGCAATGAAAGAACACGGTTTCTTTTTTTTTTTCTCCCTCTCTCTCTTAAAAAAGCCACTATATTTTTAACCTTTTTTATTGGTGAAGATTTATAGGTCTTGAATTAGAGGGAGTAACTTGGTCTAACAAGTTAAACTCCTATTCCAGGAGTAAACCAGACAGCAGTTAACAGCTGCCAGGAACTGTATCTCAGATGTTGCTGGTCACATTTAAGATATTATACCATGCAAGTTTAGGTTACAAAACACTTAAAATGCTTTAAAAACCTATTTTGTACCTGATAGCCAGAATACAGCAGCTTGAAATAATACCAAGTGTTTTGAGCTAGCCACTAACACATACAGGTAGAGTATAAGAAATGGCAAATCTGCAGGGCCCCAACTCAAACAGTAGCAAAAGGAGGAGAATTTTAAATAAGGTCTGCTTGGAGTGCTCATCCACACAGACCTGAGGCAGCCACGCTTCCCACAGAGAGGGAAGTGATCTCGCTTTGAAGATTCGAATCTCTAAAAGCCACGTTTCAGCAGATCTTGTGTATGACCAGGCCAAAGGTGTTGACACAAGATGCTACTGTTTGCATTTCATGGGTCTGTGTTTGAGAATGTGGATGGTGTTTGCAGATAACAGTTTTCCACCAGACAGGACGAGTGTCTGGAGCTCTTTCTGTATTTCTATGTCTACAGCACGCTGTATTCTGACTGACCAATCCACAGTCCCCTACTGGATTTCTTTACCAGATACAACATAAACTTGTGACTAAAATTATGCAAAAACAGATGAGTGAAAAACAAGCACTCATCTGCTGAAACAACGAGCCATGTTCAATTTGTGATATATATTGCATATATGATCAGGAAAGGCAGAAGGCAGAGAATAAATACAAATAGGGATTGGAGTCTAGGACCTCGAGTTAGAGCTGAGGCGACAGACACAAAGATAAATGCTCGAACGGTTAATAATGGTTATGCAAACCCTTCTTCTGCAAAGGTTCCCACTTTCAAACGGAGCTTATATATTATTCATTCTATGTGGAGCCAAATTGTATCTGCATTCTGCTTCTTCCTCCATTCATCTCTCTTCTGCTCAGTTCAGACTTCAAATTGGAGTGCATCTTGCGCCCTTAATGAGATTTTATTCAAATTTTGTATACTTTTATGGGGAAAATGCAAGGTGGAAGCAGAATCCAGCACTTCTCTCACTTCTCAGCTGCCTGGCAGGTTAGGTAGTATGGTATTTCTACTCGACCTGCTCATAATACCTGCCAAGATGGCTCAGAATCACCAGAAAAACAACTTACTTCACTGTTTTGGGAAGAAAGTTGGAAAAGCCTTTCACTTTCAAGTATCCAAATTGATTGCCTTCTGTCACTTTAAATTTAATATAAGCACATTACAGTATACATGCTGCAGTACATTAATATACTTAGCAGATGGATAACACTTGCTTGTGATTTAATACTTAGATATACTCATTTCACATCTACTGTACAAACACTTCATATATTTAAATTTTTAAGTCAGACTTATCTTGAGACTAGAGGCAATTGAGTCACATGAGCATAGGATTTAGTTTATTAGTTTCATAACCTTAATGGTATTTTGGCAAACCTGATATTAAAAATAAAAAAAAAAAATAAAAAACCAAAAAACTTACATCTGGATTTTAATATATTTCACAGCATTTCCTTTTTCAACATGATGAAATCAGCTCTCCTAGACCTACAAACTGATTCAAGACAAAATTCAAACTCTCTATGTCATTCTTTACTAAAATTCACATGAATGTGTTACAAAACACTTCATAACAGATAAATCAATTGTCTTACATTTTTCATAGATTCAAATACTTGCTTAGAATGCAGCTGATTCTTGGGAAGCTCTGGCAAGAATTTTACTGAATGGAGAGCCGTCATCAGAAATTGGGACGAGGAGACCGGACCTGAGAACCACAGACAAAAAAAAGCAAAAAGACATCATTGCCCTGGCTCCAGGCCAATTAATATCCCTTGGTTCCCTGATTTGTTTATTTGTGTATGAATGAACACCATTGGAATTCCTGGGTCGTGGTGAAAGGCTGGGAGGACAAAGTTTGGACTAAGAGTTTCTGAGCCTGCAAAGTCCTATATTAACATATAACTTCACTCACATCTGTAGTCTGATCCAAATCAATAGGATTAGTCATGGAAGTAAACTTTCACATGTGCTGGAGTATTTGGAGGGTATAAAAATGCCAACATGAGGGACAAAATGAATCCAACACAAAAAGCTAATTATGCAGCAGAGAAATTCTCTTCACCTTGTTAATTCCAAATTTCTTGTATGCAGAAGCAGTTACATTTAAGAAGAGGTTGGTTTTTTTCTCCAAGAAATTATTACAATAAAGAGTAAACTGCTGAGAAATCTCAGTGGAAACCACCTCTGAAAAAGGCAGTAGTAACTCTGAGTACATTTTTATGCCCCAACACAGCTACTAGAAATGTAAAGTTCCTGCAGGATACTGACAAATACAGAACCATTATAATGCAGATAAACTAACATTTCTATAAGCACTGACAATGATTTACGTACTTAAAACAGGTGGAAGCTTCTGGAATCTACAGACGTGGGTCAAAGATGGACAAGATTATTGTGGAACAAACAATTAGAAATAAGAAAAGGCAGAAGACAGAAGGAGGAAGGTTTGATTACCAGATTAAAAGGAAGGTGCCAGGAAGCCAGCAGAATTAAAATCTCTAAATCAATTTTAAGAGGGTGAAGGAGATTGTTGCAGCAGGAATTCTTCCCTTGGTTCAGTGGATGGTGTCCTCCAAGTGACTTAAAGACAGATAAAGTCTGGTGATTTCCTCTCTCATCCCCCGCCCCCCTGCCCCCCCCCCCAAATGTGGAATTTGTATATTCTGAAGAATTTACCTGGAATAAAATTTCTTCTTATAAGAACTGCATATCTATCAGTGCATCATTTTACACTGTCATCCACAATTCTGCTCAGGGCCATGTTCTTCTCTCTCTTTAACCAAACTACTATGATGCTTATCAAATTAAAATCCCTATCAGGATGTCCATGACCCTTCCTGAGGTTTCTATTTTATGTTGCTAGGCTTGAAGAAGGCAGTGGTCAGCTAGGAAGATTTGTCTTTTCTAATTGGTTGTTGAATCTCTCATTCTTTCGGTGAGATCTGGGAACAGATGTCTACATGCTCACTACTACCTCCCCAGACAGTCACATCACAAGAAAAAAGCATCATATCATTCAGCAAATTGTAAAAAAGTCAATGTTCTAAGCACAAATTCTCTGTCATAACTCTCAAAACTGTTGTATGATGCAAGGGAAGTCTGAAAACTAATTTTAATTTCAGATTTGGTTTCCTGTGTTACAGAATTCAATGAAATGTTGATATAATTTTTTTAATAAAGGATGACTTGTCTCAGGCAAATTTATCCTACTCTTCTGAGGACAAACAGAATTCAATCAGAAGACAGATTCTGGATAAAATGCAAAAAATTCAAACAGATCAAACTTGGATCAACATAAATCACTATTTTGTTACTTTTTTTCAGAGCTAATCCCTAATTTGACAAATTCTATCAATGGTGGTCCCCTCCACAGTTATTCAAGTACATTTTCAAAATGCTCTGCCATTATCAGCTGAAGATTTTAATGCACTTTTGAAGGACATAAAGTTTGCTAGGAAATTGTTGCTTGCTCATGCAAAATTGCCAAAGAAAAAAATCTTTCTTTCCTGATCATGCTCCGATCAGTTGCATATAGTATCACCTTTCCTGGGAAGAAAAAAATGCCCTACTCTATCATGGGGGAGAAAAACCGAACACAAAACCAACCACCAAACAAACCATCAAACAGAAAATCCTTCTCTTAAAGGCTTATCAACATCTGCAAAATAACTGCTTATTTCCTCTGGATCAGAACGAAGTAAATCTTGAGATGCCTGTAAGTGCATGACAAAACCTGCAACAACAGGGTTACTACTGCACGGTGTAAAAGAAGTGTGTATTATGGATTTCACTTCCTTTTCAGAGGTTTTGAGGGGACATCTTGGTTTTCTCACACCTTTTATCACCACCAAAATGCCAGCTGTCAGATCACCCACTTTCCCTCTCTTTGCAATGGGCTTCAATCTGCCACTGCAGAGTGGGAGCATATGGAGATGGTCAGCAGGCTTTCCAGAGATCCTGGCTTGGTGACTTTGTAGGCTTCTATTTCTTTCTACAGAGAGAAAGGAGGGGGGGGAAATAAAAATCTCAATTCCTTGAAGGCTACAAAATTGTAGAAGATTTTAAAGGGTGTTTTGTAGGGAATGGGATGGTCAACCATTGAGGCTGATTCCAAAAATCAGTGTTAGAGGTCTCTTTCTCATGTCTTTCCATCTATGAACAGCACTGTGATCTCTTCCATGTGAAATTATCAGAGAAGGAAGATGGGGTAAGACAGCTGCAATATCTAGACAAAATTTAAGTTATTATGAAAATTACAGATCTGAGATATCTGAGCACAGCCTCTGAGAGCTGCAGAGCTAAAAAATTAAGCTGGCAGTCAGAAAAGTGTCTGAAACCTTATCATGAACATTTAGGACATTTTTCCTTGCTGTGAGTGGAGAGATAAAGGAGGCCAGTCAGGAGATACTATCAGCTAAAGAATCCATAGATCTCCTGTAGATTTCACAAGAATAAGCATAATAAAATAGCCCGGCTGCTTGGGATTACAGGTCCCAGCCTTGTGTCTGCATCATCTCAGCTCCATCAGGCCGCCAGCTGCCAGAGACTTTACTGAATCGTTCAGGGGCATAGATTCCTCAAATTGCTGTCATAGACTTCTTGCAGCTCTCATATTCTTTACACTACTTGTATTATTTTTATGCCAAAGGTAAAGTCAAACTATTTTGTCTTCCCTGATTTCCGTGCCTGTAAGAAAATTTAGGTCTTTGATGACAATTCTGGCCATGAAGGTCTAACCTAGTCAGGTTAGACATAAGGGAGAGAGGGAGAGAGGGACTACTAGGTAACATCTCAATTTACCGTCCTAGGTATTACTCATGCTCCTGAGTCCTGGAGCTCTTCTGCAGGGCTTCCATTTTCCACAGCCCTGCTATGCTTCTTTCTCACCCAGAGCCCTCCACATGTATGCTTTCCAGAAAGTTGCACTGCTGCATTATAGATGTCTGTTTAGATGTCAACACCAACTTTCCTGTTCCTCTAACTTTCCAAGATTGCACTGTCAAAAGCAGTCAACTGAAAGTTACATGTGAGTTAAATGCTCTCTCAGTCTCTCGGGGAATTCTGAGACCCTGTCTTTATAGGTGAGCAGGAATATAGTGGCAACTGCTCATGTGAGATGGACAGCAAATGTGAGTATTGGTGAGGGCTGATAAAGGAGGAAGCTGGAAGAGAGGGGTAACCCTACATTAGCATTGCAGAAAGCAACAATGAGAGAAATATGAAGAAACAAAATTTACTACAGCCTTTTATTGTTAAGGACAATGCTCCTAAAGGCTGTTTCTTGATGGAGCAGAAGTAGGACCAAGAGAAGAGAATGGACAGGCTTTGATGATGGGGGTGGTAGCATTATGGTAGAAAAAGCGGAGGAGCATAAAAGATCTATGATGGTGACACAAAAGACTTGATATTCATATATACAGGAACTGTGAGGAGATATAGAAACTTTAAAGCTTGTATTTTGCCTGCTAAGTGGAGGACATGATGAAGACATCTTGTCTGGGCTCAGCTGATCTTAAGATGAAGATGGTGCCTCTCCCATGTGGAGAGATTTCCCTGCACACTGTGCTGGAAATGTCTTGTAGCAAGGAAGTGTTATATGGACTTAAGAAAGAGTGGCTTCTAGCTGAGAGCTTTGTTCCGGGTTGGTTAAAACCTCTAAAAACGTTTTTTTCTGATGTTTCTGGTTAATAACAGCTTAAGTCTAAAATTAAAACAGTCCTTGTTTTAGAGGGACAGAAACAACCCCAGTGGGCTTTGGGAGTAGCATTCCCGCAGTGAGGCAGGAAAGGGAATGTTTTGATCACTGCAACTGAAGTATTTTCTGCTTGATGTGGAAGGCCAGGTGGGTGAGCAGAGTAGCAGAGCACAGAAAGGCTCTCTGGAGAAGCATCTATTAATTTTGGGGTTCAGTCTCCTGAATCAAAGAGAGGAAAAAAGGTTTGGGGAGACATCCTCTCCCAGGGTACTTACTTGTATGCCTGCTTTCTGACACATACCTACTCAATATCCACATGGAGCTGTGCTCCAGTGGTTTTTGCCTGACATCATGTTTAGAGAAACTATCCTCCTGAAACAGCAGGATGATTTGTGTATAATTCTTGATTTTTATTGAATGTGGATTTCTACTCATTTAAGAAATCTTGGGCTCTTAATTTTCCGTTTCATCTTGCCCTTGAGGATACTTTGGTTTTGCTGTATTTTTCTCTACTTGCCTGTCCTCTGTAAGTGCTTGAGACTTATTAAATATAAAAGCTCTTTGATATCAGCTGGAGCACAGCTGAGGATTAAGCCTGCCCCTCAATGCTCTCTCTGCCTGCTGCTGTCATGTGTAAATCCTATGTAGGAATCACTCCCTTCCAAAGAAATCAGCTGTAGCCTGCATGGAACATAGCAGATGCTTTGCAAAAAGATGGGAAAGGAAGTGAAGATACCTTTTCCAATGAACTTTGTGATGAATATAAAATCTGCCATCAGAGCAGCTTCCCGCAGGAAACCAGCAAATAGGCATCCACAACTCACTCATCTATGAAATGCCTCCTGACTCTTTAATAGCTGTGAGCGAGCACCTGTCAGCTCTGTGTCACATGGGGAGAGCTGGAAGCAGCATGGTAGCAGCAGTGCCCACAGGAGCAGTGCTGGCAGGCTGTGCTGCTCCTGACGGACCCATTGCAACCACCCGGGCAAGTCTGGGAAATGCCCCAGCCGGGCATCGGGCTCAGCTGACCCCAACTCAGCCAGTGAAGTCTCACAGCATCACACTTCTATGTGTTATGACTGCAAGCAATGATACCTTAATCTCCAGAACACAAGAAATTCTTAAAAGTTTCTAAGACCAAAGCAAACTGGTAGTATTGGTCATCAAAAGGTAAGGAAATTTGGCTGTAAGGTAGGAATCTACTTTTTCTGGCAATGCTCGAACATTTTGCTGCCAAGGTTGCCTCAGCTGTACTTTACGTTTTAGTTATTTGAGTCTCCATTAATGTGTCTGTTCTGGAACTAATTTTTAGATGGTTTACCCAGAGGAATACCAGCCCATATGCTTAAAATAAAATGGGGGTTACATATAAATACATATACACACATAGAGAGAGGATTTTTTTTTTGCAAGTGATAGCATGCTTCTGTGTGATTACAATGTGTAAAAAACACTCCAAAGCCTTCTTCTCAATACATATTTGTAGGAAAAGTTCCATGCACTTATAAAAGAGTGAAGAGTTCTGAAACCATACCATAAATCAGCTGTAAAACTTCATGAGCTACAACTGTGATGTAAAGTTTCTTGGACCAATATGAGAGTCCGAGGGCCTTTGCAGCCTCTTGGTTAGGTAGCTGTGCTGCAGCCTAGTTGCTCCTCAACACTCAACCATAATCAAACTCCTGCTCTGCTTCTCAGGGGAGCTGCATGCTGCCCTAGTGCTTTCATCTGAAGGCTGGTTTGTTTGGGTTTTGTTTTTTGTTCTTGTTTTTTTCACTAGAAGCTGACTTGAAAAGATATATTGACGAAGAAATGCAGATAAGCTGTGGGCAGGCTTACTGCTGCTGCCAGTCATACCCCTTTGAATCACAGCACGTTGGAGCAATCAGCTCTTCAAAGGAGTCTGCTCAAATGTTGCTTCTTCCAGATTTGATGTTAACATGTACTGATTCATTACAGTCAGGAGCTGGGACCCATCAAAATCACCCTCTGTGTTTATGTCACACCTTCACTGTTTCCTCTTGTGGCTCCTGTGATCCTCCCCCAGTTAAAGGCTTGTCTCATCTTCCCCTTAGCTCAGAGACAGCATCCTTCTTTCCAGCAGTTTGTCCCCTTTCCGACTGCAGCTGCAATGCCGTCCCATCCAAGCTCTGTAGGTCTCTGTAGAGCTCTACTGCCAAACCCCCATTGAATACAGACCTGTAACATCTTCCTGGACACTTTGAGAAGGATTGTAGTTCAGCACAAATGTTTGCAGTGCTGTCTCTTGACTTATTGTGATGGTGGCTGTATGAAACAGTGATGTGCTGATGGAAAGGGGTATGTGTTTGCAGCTATCTGTTGGCAGGAGCTCCTTGTGGGCCACATACCCCATGGCATTGCTACAGGCCAATGAGGTCTGCCAAAGACAAAGAAGTTACCTGAATTTAGGGCATGACTCTCGCATCAACTCTTTATTTCCTCTGTTTTATTGGTCTTATTTTGTTTTCCCAATGGCTTATTCTGTGCATCTGAAGTCTGCTTTTTTTTTAGCACTTAAGCAACTTGTTTTGTCTACCTCTTGTGCTGATGTGAATTTTGTAGGATCCTATTTAAGGCAAAAAAGATCACTGTTCTTTCCCCATGAATTGTGTATTCAAGTCACATTAATATTAAATAGGATTTCAGGGAACACATTGAGGGAAAATAATCCTCTTTAACACCTCTTTTAACATACCTATTTTATTTCTTTGACATTTCTTACCTTTTGAAGCTATTTTCTCACTTCCCTGTCTACACAAGTGTAGACGACATCTCACGCTACTAACACAACTCACTCCCTTACCCTCTTGAGGACTCTCAAGGATGCCAAGCATATGGCTCTTTGTGCTGTTTTCTTTTTCACTTCCATTTAAGAGATGCAGTTTGCTTCCTCTCCAAACCCATTTTCATTCAGAGACCAAAACTGCTTCCCCTCTGTTTTGATCTGAAAAGGAACATGTACTTGCCTGAAGCCATATGATGTTCTAAGACTCTTATAAAGATTCATTTATTTATTAGCCTTCTTTGAGCTTGAAATATACAACCCTTTTTTTTCCCACAGTGTCTTTAATCCTTAAGTACTTCACAAGTTACAGATCTAGCACTGATGGAAAAGTGCTGTGGGCTGTAGGGCTGGGCAGCCCTGATGGAGTAGGATGTGGGTCCTTTTGGGAAAGAAAGTGTTTTGCCATGAAGTTCAGTCTCAATCCATGGGCAGGGATGCTGCTTGTGGCAAGCAGAATGAAGGGTTAATACCCAGCTTCATGTTCTGTTTCCTTCTTGAAGTGGTACCATGAGCCATCAAGTGCCATTTCTACACATCCCCAAAATAATAAAGAGCATTTCTGAACTCAGATGAACCATTTAGCTCCAGCCTTTGATTAAATTGTTTTTCCATTATCCAACAATGAAATGTTAAATGAGTTGGAATTCTGTTCTGGACTAAAGATGTCTTTCTTTTCTATAGTACTAATTGCTAACAAAGTGGAACAGAATACTAAGGAGAAGGAGGATAGGTCACTTGCATGGAATTTAGTTTTAAAGGAAAATGATCTGGGCATATATTAACCAAAGCTTAGAAATCTTAGAAAAAAGGCACTTAACAGATTTGGAGGATGTTGCAATTTATCATATATGAATTCTTTAGCTGCATGTAGCTAGCTTCCAGAGATGTCTGAATGACTGCAAGTTTACAGTTACCTAGGTAGTATGCTGGTCACAATTTCTAGTTTTGTGTGAGGATTACAAGGCATCTCTAGTGTAGTCATTGCCATTTTTTGCAATGATTGTTAGTTAATCTTGGCTATATCATGTGCCTGTGATATGAATCAGTAATTGCACGTGGAAAATTAACCTTTATTTCCCAGGTGAGAGAAGTAGTGGATAGGTTAATGAAGGAGTGCTTAAATAAAGTATCATTCCATCTGGAAAAGTTAAATCCCTGGAGGGTGAGAGAGAACATGGACCCTACCTTTGAAGACAGTGCTTCAAAGGTGTACATAATAAAGGGACTGTGTGAGCCATACACAGGGACACCAGTAACAGTCCTGGTGCTGAGGGGAAAATTACCACATTACTGTTTGCTTTTTACTCTTTTTTAATTTTTTTCCCCTCTCCTGTTAACAGTGGCCTTGTGAGCACCAACAAAGTAAGAGCTTTGGCTCACATGCGCTGTGCAGCTGCCACAGCTGTGCTGCGGGGCTGCCCCTGGCTGGGTGCTCTGCTGCAGGCAGCTCCTCCGCAGCAAGCAGGGTCCAGCAGCATCCAAGCACCTCAGCCACCTGCATGCAGCGTGGCAGCCCACCAGAAACTGACTCTGGAAGTAGCTTTCTGAGCCATCACCTCATGCCAACACGTTGACTTGTCCCTAGCCTCCGCTATTCCTCCTCAAGTCAAAATACACAATCATTCGTGCCATGGGCTTCCTCTTTAGGCTTTGTTCATTCTTTACTTTCCTTCTGGGTGTGCTTTCTTCAGCTGTTGAACAGGACTGTGTAGCCAGAAATCTGCGAATAGTTCAGAGTGAAACACTTTCCTCTGGTCCTTTTCTGCAAGACAGCACCATGGGTGGCAGCTCCTTCAGAGGGGGGAAAGAATGAGAAAAGTTCTTGTCCTCCAGATCTCATAAGAGTTTGAAAATGTGAGTACTGAAGTCTCAGACCATTAGTAAATTTGAAATTTGAAAATAAATTAGTTTTATGTGCTTTGAAGTTTTAGAGACAGTCTCATCAGTTTTTAATGAAGACCTGCTACATTTGTGCTTTTTGAGTTCTTCCCATTGTTTAAACAGGTGATTTACCTTCTAGTTTGTTCTCACTGCTGTTGGTACCACAAACACATTTATTAAGGCAGGCAGACACCTCTTGCACATCAGGAGGCAGGGGGGTTGTGTTTGTCTGAATGTTATGCAGAGCCTTGTCATGCCTGACCTGCTGGCCATTGTGAGGAGCTCAGGCTGGGAAGAAGACACTCCTGGGGTGGACCACCAGGAGGAAACAAGATGACTCCTCCTCATTTACCAGGCTGGAATACTGGGGCATTATCTGCAACATGCAGGGGAGCCTTTAGCCAACACGCTATTAAATAAAATGGCATAATTGTCAAAAAGAGCACAGAGCATTTCCACACTGCCTGCTGTGCTTCATGGGCACATGCAGAGCTTCACAAACGTGTCAGTTTTTACAGTGGCACTGAGCACAGAGGGGGAAGGCAGGAGCCAATTAAGGTTTTACTGTGTTACCAGATCACCAGCAGAGAGGCAGAAACAGAAAGGGACACCTTTGGGCCATGCCCCTGCCTACAGTGACAATAAGAGGTGCTCAGCAGCTGTGCCCCATCAGGCTGGGCAGACATTAATGGTCTAGCTCAGATCACAAGCGTGCTCTTCAAGTGAATTGCCTGATTACCTTCCATTACCATGTTCCACTGGCAGTCTGGGTGCACAAGGCTGGATGCCTCCTTGCTGGAACAAAATGGGATGATGTGGCTGGGGATGAAACTGGGGAGGAAGCACCTGAAGCCTGTACAGTGCCAGTGCTGTACAGGACTCATCATCCTGACCTGCATCTTTGCAGGGATCATGGCAAGGAACAGATCTTAAACAGGTAGGAGTTTCCAGGAACTAAGGAAGTTCTTGATGGCTCCATGTGCTGTAGAATGCTTAGTGTAGTGAAACCATTATGTTACTTTTAGGTCCAGTTTTCACAAGTGGGGGGTGAACACAGGCTTTGTTTTTTAAAGGTGTGACTCTTCCTCTGCAAGCTGTTCTAAGTATGTGCCTCCATGTTCAGTGTGCCAAAATAAATGTTCTGCTACATTCTGATTCTGGTTTGGATTTTCCTTCTGAGTTTTAAGCTAGTAATGTGCAAAGTTACAAATTTTGTATCAGTGTTCAACACCATCAAACATATGATACCTCATGGTGCTTTGGTCATCTTTCCTCTTCCCCTTAAGTTGTTGGCTCATACATTGCTAAGAAAATTATAGAGAAAGGAAAGTCTTAGAAAGAATAATTAAGAATAAGTAGAGAAAGACTAATTAACATTTTACCTTTTTTTTTTTTTTTTTGGGAAAAGCCTATATTTCCGTTAGGTTTCAAAAATAAGCCTAATTTCTTTTTTCTTTTTCACAAGACTGCTGATCATGCTGGTAAAAGTCGAGCAAGCAGTACTGGCTTTATTTAAAGCCTCAGCTGCTCAGGTAGCCACCAAATATAGCTGAGCTCTTACAGGAACTGCTGGTAGGATTCTAGTATTGTTTAGTTTGAATACAAATCCTAGTTCTAGGGTTTCATACCGCAACTAGATTTAATGTAAGTGAGATTCTGATCTGGAGCCAAGCTCCACATCTGACCAAATCCAAATATGTCAGAATCCCAAAATATATTTTAAGTATATCACATAACAGACTCTCAGAACATCATAAAAAGTTATATGATAAATATAACCAAATAGGAATGTTTTCATAAATAAATGGGTTCTTGTGCCATTGAGCCCTTCCGCCATGGTGTTGAGGGTCAGATCCTTATCCATCAGTGCAGAATAGCTGTGCATCGCGCTTATGAACTTGGGCTGTTCCAAAGGCTCTTTCGAAGGGCACAACATCAATTGCAGAGAGGAGAAAAGGAGCCAAACTCCTCAAACGCTACGAGCAGACAGCCCAGCGCGAAGCTGCTGCGCCGGAGGGGCGCACGCCGAGCACTGCCGATCCTCAGGCCAGCTGCGAGGCACCCGCTTGTCTGGGAGATGCGGCCCCAGCGCTGCTCTCCCCTGCTCTCCGCAGGTGGTTTCCAGGCAACACCGCAGCTTCATCCCGCCTCGTCCGCCCTGCCACGGGCTGGATGCGGCCGTCACTGCTGCTGCTGCTGCTGCTGGAAGGGAGAGAATATGATTTTGGAGGAGGGTGGGAGGAAGGTGGCCATGAATGAAGGAGGTTTATATATCCCCTATCCCCTAGATTGCTGCAGATCAGCTGGCTGGTACCTCTATGTAGATAGTCTTCAAGGAAAATTCAGAGATCTGAGTTCAATCATTCCACAGCAAATGGGATTACTGTGAAAGGAGAAAGATTCCAGACGCTTGCTCTCCTTGCAAAAGAGCTAATGCTCTTGCCTGATTTTTTAGACTAGGCAATTGTAGCACCTGCCTTTCCTGAGCTGTGCAATGACGCAGCTCACCCTCACAGTGACCTTCAAAGGTGAAAACAAAAAAGAGGAAATAGCTTGTATGCAGAAATATCTATAACACATCTTGCAAGAAAAGACTCCGAGGAGCGCTTGCCTGCCGGCTATAGCTGATGTGATGGGGTCTGGGGCTGGAACTTCACCCTGGATTCTCACACCATTCCTCTTTTACAACCAAAGACCGTGAATGGTTTCTGCTTTTTCTTGGCTATTTTTCCTATGGCTGGGTTCACAGTCTGAATAGTTAGGATAGGAATCTGGTGCAGTACTTCATCCTGTTCACTGCCATAGCACCACAAATGTGCACAAGAGAAGGAGGAGGGACAGCCCAGGTGAAAGCTGGGGGAAGGGCCTTGCAGGGAGCCTTCCCTCTGCCCGCTCTGCCAGGGTAGCCAGCATATATGCCCAGCCTGCTGACCCCAGCTTTATGCTTCCACAGAAACTTCTCAACCTGGCCAGCAGTGCCAGCTCCTCCCCCTGAGCTATGAGGAAACATTTCTGCAGACCATGAGGGATGCAACACGAGGGAGAGAGAGGCAGTGGAGAGGATGTACTTTCCTCCATAGCATGTCCATGTAGTACAAAGTGTAATTTAGCCCTTTGCTTCATATCTAGTTGCCCTTAGCTGCCATGCAACCAAAAGAAGCCCACTCTTTATTTGTTTCGGAGCTTTCTCAGTTGTGTTATACACCTATTTCTCAAAAGAGCTTCCTAATGTAGGCACACAAAGGATGTCTGTGTCTAGGACTTACTGGACTTACCTTGCTCACAGGTAGAATAGGCCTCAAAAGGACCCTTTTCACACTGTATCCTGCAAAAACTAAGCCCCATTTTTTGCATATCCTTTATTATGAGATCTGCTCTCTGGCTAAAACTGCTCAGCACCTCTCCAGGTAAGGAGCCCAGGCCCCCATTCAGGGTAACTAATGGTAATGGAGGCTGCATCCAAGGGAGGCCTCACCTGACGAGCAGGATCAGCAGCCGTGCCTGTCTTGCAATGCGGCTGCGTGATGGGGCAGGGACGCAGCGCATTCTTCTCCCTGCCACAGGCATTCCTGCAGAGGCAAGGAGGCTTGGGGCTGCCAGCTGCTCGGCCCTTTGCTGCTGGAAGAATGCAGCTGAATGTGAAAACTTGTCACCAGGCTGAAGCCACAATACACCTGTCCCTCCTGTCAGTCTCCTGCCACAAAGTCTCACAGGGACTTGAAAACTCAAGCCATAAAAATGGGATTTAACTAGCCTTATTCTAGAATGCAGTATGTAACATCCATGCTCCATATGTCCCATGATGGGAATGTCCATTTAAACCATGCTATGTAAACAAGACAACAGCTGTGGAATGGCATGAGCCATCCTGCAGTAATTCAGAGAAGAGTTGGGCAAAACTTTAGAGGAACATTCCTTTTTGTTAAATACCTACGCCCAGAGAAATGGGAAGAATGTGTGATGGGGACTAGTGGCACCTCCTTTTTTCATTAAGTGGCAGAGCTGTGAGAAACCTGTTACAAGGAGGAAAACAAGTCCTCCAGCAATGAGAAAAAGGGGAATTATTTCCTTTTTTTTGTGTTGCTAACAGTCTTGTGTCTAGCCTGGAAAGATAACACCTTGAGAAGCTACTTGCACTCACCTTTTATAGGTCAGCAGTGTGGGAGCCCTGGAGGAATGTACTCTGCTAAATGTATGGAAACAGCTGGCTGCAGCTGAATCAGTTGTTTCCTCCCTGGAGATAAATGTTTGTCTGTCTTTTTTCGCCCCTGTTTTCTTAAAATCTAAATTAGACTGCCATAATGTAGAGAAATTTCCTGATATGTCTAGTGAAATATAGCAAATGCAATAACAAGCATTGCTCAGAGCATTACTTTTTCTGTTTGTTAGCTGAAGTGAGAGGAAAAGAGTTGTGGTTTTCTTTTTGTTCCTTTAGTTGGCTTTTTCTTCCACATCCAAACAAATATATTAATCTGTGGTTAAACAAAATGTTTTATTCCACTATAAATCAAATGTCTTGGCTGGTTCTTCTCCCCCTCCCGCCATGCTTTCCTTTATTAAACTCAGGTAAATTGAAACTAAACATCTCTAAATTGCAGGTCAAGATGCTTGACCATTCTTAAAAAAGCAGCCCAGTAGTTTGATTAATTTGACTTTAACATGAAAATAATTACTTTTACCAAACTTTCATTATTGGTTAATAAAACTCCTCGCATTGCAATTTTCTTCTGTTCTAGTTACCATATATATACTGACATTTATAAAAGACACTAAGATTTAATAACCTCCTAGGCAAATATTGACCAAGACAAGAGGTCAATGTTAAACTGTCAAATCAATAAATCCAAACATTCACACTGGCAGTAGTTCATCTGCTTATACTTATTTTAAAAATAAATAAATAATTTAAATGCCAATATTATCAAAGAAGTTAACGTTGCTGAAGCTCAGTAACACAATTATTCATCACATTGTTTACAAAACTAGTAATAAGTGTTTACTTGAAACATGGAAATTAAAACTGAAGACCATCATAAATCTTACCTACTTGACCTAACCAGAAACTAGGAATCATCATCACACACACACTTTTCACTTGGATATTTAAAAGCTGCATTTGAGTAAGGCTGCTTGTAATCGCAGTGCCTGACTGCAGGCTTGCAGGGTCAAAAGTGAGAATTAGGTGCACTCTCTTCAAAATAGATGCTCTGCAAAACATCCTGGCTAAACTTACTTGCATTCAGACACTGGTAGCTTTGGAAGGGAAAAAACCTCTCAGTGAAAGAAGGAGAGGTTTTATAAGAGCAATTTCTTCAAAGCCCTGGGTAGGAAGCCAAAATCTACATTTATGAAGGTTTTCAGCAAGGAAATCAGTACAAGGTGTCCATCTGAAAGAGCTTTCCATTTGTGGTTGGGGAGCAGTAAGACTTCCTAGCAATGATTCCAACTTCTCCTAAAATCCATTATTTATGATGGCCTTGTGATAAAAAGTTAGAATCCCGCCTGAGTTACAGGGAAGTGGGCATACACCTCATCAAGCTTTCAAAGAGGATTTTGAGAAGAATTTCCCACTTACTGAATTAATAACCCTGTATTTGAAAGAGGTACAGCGCAGAAGCTGGGAGCAGATGGGGAACAGTCTTCTTTCTCTTCTGCAAAGCACATCTTTAAATACAATATTTAGGGTCTCAACCTTTACTTTTTATTTCTTGAACTCGAGCAGTTTCCTGACTATCTGTGAGCTGGAAGTGCAAATCACCACACAAATGAGTATACCAAGGACCCTTATTAACAGAAAGGCAACAAAGACTCTTCAGGAAAAGACAGGGAAGCAGGAAAGGAGAAAAGGTTCCCAAGGGTCAGTTGCAGGGTTAGCAGAGGGAATTCAAGGCTTGGAGCTGAACCATCAACAACCTCTCTCCCACCTCACAATGGGGCATTGTTCAAGTATTTTGGTGATGTCCTCTATTAATAATGGTGTATTCTCTTCAAGTAGCTTGCCCTAGAAATTGTATGGATTAGGCATCGAGTCCCACATACTTTAGCAAGGGAGAAAGACAGAAAGTGTAGAAAAACTAGGCTTGCTCTTGCATTCCTTCACCATTGAGGGCAAAGGAATAACGCAAAGCATGCAGGAAAATGTTCTTAATAAGGTGTGTAATCTGGTTGTGAAAAGAGGAGGGAAAATACAACTGTAACACTACCAGTCTCATCCCAGCTTTCAACATTGGGATCATGGCTGTATTCTCTGCCCTTCATGTTAATGCAGCTGAAGTGGACAGGGTCTGCAGAGCACTGCTTATTTCAGTTGTCAGCTGTAATCACCATCACCATCACTTGTGCTGTGGCCCTGCTCCGTGTAACAGGATAGTGGTTCCCCATTCTCCTAGACCCTGGTGAAGTATAAAGGACATCAATCCTGTCCCAAGCAGCCTACCATGCAACCACCAGGCAACAAGCCTGAGCAACAGCATAAAATCCAGCAGTGAGGCGGAGCAGATGCTAAAGGGAAGTTTACAGCATTTCTAGGCTACAATGATTAGGTTTATATCCAGCCAAAGTTGTCCGGACAATTTAGAATTGTTGAGCTTATTATAAAATAAGCAATTAAATCATAACAATTCTGCTCAGGCACAGTTCCACGTGGTCCCCTGAGCATGTTGCTCTCAGAATATGGGATCAGTGAGTTCATGCTTAGATTGCATTAAGACTTTATGTTTCTCAAACAGCTCTAAAACAAGCCAGCTAGAAAAGGGCTGCAGAGGAGGCGGATAAAGATGAAGTTGGTTGTGGAGGATGGAAGAGGATGGCCACAGAGGGAATAACAGCTGCAGTTGGAAATATGGCAGTGGGTTTAAGTTGAGCTGTCAGCCTATGCCATCCACATTTTCAACCTAGTGCTGAGAGCTCAGAGACCATTGGTACTACATGTGAGGGCAGCTGCAGGAACTGATGCCTGGTGGGTAGCATGCAACAAATGACTCTCAAGGATGAAAAGGAAGATAGAGCCACAATCATATTCAGAAGTGAGGCAATTGAAGAAAAGTAGTAGCTTTTGCAAGCACACAAAATAAGTAGGTGGATAGACAGCAGGCTTGTCTATAGTACCAACTAAGCTAAGATGTGAATTTATACAGCCCTAGTTACTCCACACTAGCTTCCTGTGTGGATAGTCCTAATCTGTGCTAAGAACACTCCTGTGAGCACAATGACACATTTACTACTACGGGAGTTAATGGAGAGCAGCTAATGCACTGCGAATTCACACCCTGGCGAGCACCATTCCGCCTGCCCCGCTGACTGCACAGCCGTGCTTTTTCAGCAAGGGGCACTTCAAGCCAGCTACAGTCAGGGAAAGCTTTTCCAAATGCTGATGCCCTATTGGGACTGGGCTGCCTGTGTGACCTCATGGACAGAAATTGTTAACAAGGATTGAACGGGGATGCTTGTGAAACAAATAAGTCTGGACTTTTTTATAAGGTTGGAAGAGTGTCCTCAAGGAACTTTTTTTTTCTGAGGTGTAATATTTTATATTATCAAATAACTCTTTGAATATAGATATGCTAATATGCTTTATGTATCCTACAGATATTATTCACTTTCACCACATATTTGTTTAACCTCTTTGTCAGAAATGGTGAAACTGAAATTCAAGGGAAATGATGTACCTGAGAGTATATCTGGAAAAGGAGTCCTTATCTCCTGACACTAAGTCCTGCTCCTGGGGAGTCTGGCTGTCATAAAACAAATTATCTTGTTTCTGTGAAGGGCAGAATACCTGAGATTTTGGTCCAGCTATGAATCTGGATCCAGATTTTGCAGCTGAGGCATTGCAGTATGTGATGAACCTAGTGAAAAACTGTGCTTATTGGAATGCATCAAAAATAGCACTTTAAAGAAAGAGGCTTTTAACAAATCCCAGCCACTTCTGGAAAATGTTCGCTTTAATCCTACTGACATTACTGAGACCCTTAATCCTGGAATTGTCTCACTTACTTGAGTACATGTCGGGGGAGACCAATCTGGATCTATGGAAACAAACATACTCTTTTTATGAGTGATAGGTTAAGCATGCAAAATCTGTCATTACCATAATGACAAGAGTGATGCTCTATGAGGAATACTAATGCATCTGTACTCATTCCATCATGGAGGGCATGCCACTCTTTTTATTGAAAGTTGCTGATGTGAATAACACAGAAAGGTTTCTCAACATTTCCTGTTTTGCTGAATAGTATGTCACATTGCCACATCACACTGTTATATGATCTGGTAATGAAACACCATAATGCACTTGTGCATGGAAACAGACTTAAGGATATGGAGACTACATTAGCCCTCAATCATCTGTCCTTGGATGGCCTAAAGCTCAACCTTCTGGATGCTTTTTACATGAATGCAAAAAGTAGCAATCAGAACTGACAACCATCACCGGCTGCAGGAATGCAACAGCACCTTCTTGAAGGCAGACAAAACCAGTGTGCTGCTGTACATGGAAACATTGGGTGCTTATCAAGAGACATCCCAACTGCTCCTAGCTATCTGATTTTGTCCCTAATGTTTTACAAGTAAACAAGCTTCTGTAAACCCTCAGCTATGTTGTGTTACTCTGCAGTTATATATAGAAGCTGCAGTGTGCTTTGCAGGGATGAAGCTGTTTTATAAGGGGATGCTCCAGTAGGAAACATCTGTCCCTTTTTTATGGGCATGGTTTAAGCCACTGAAGTGATGCTTCTTTCCTCTTTCCTTTCCCCTCTCTCATAGCAAGCTGTTCCTCAGTTTACCAGGTATTTACAGTCTATTCCAAATGTCCTTCTCCTATTTCCAGGCCTGAAATCAGCCATGATACTACTCAATATGCTGACATTTTTGAAGCTTAGCATCTAAGGAGATGTTTGCTGATTCCCTTCCAGCTCAGAGTGGATGGGTACAGAGTGGGTAAATTCCTCAGAACTCTCAGACAGCCAGTTCAGTCAGGCAGAGAATGGCTGTGTGTTACCATATCCCATCTGCAATGCTATCGTTACATGGTTGAATTGCAGTTTCCATTATAAGCCCCATTTTCCGGAGTTTGTAGCTCATCTGTAACTGGCCATTAAGGTTGTCAGCCTAGCAATGAATATTTTTCTAAGACTTTGTTAAAAAATTATCCTAGCTTGCACTTAGTTTTTTCTCCTTTAAGAGCTGAACTCTAAAAATAGATTTTAAATGTGGGCTGTGAAAATCTCAACAGATAGCAATGCCCTCACCAAAATATCATGGGGTTCTTTGACGCACACGCTCAGCCAGCAAAGCAACACAGACTGAAACCTTGAATTTGAATTAAGGTTAATTGAATGACTTTCTGCATCTTGTGTGCCATACTGCTCCATTCTTGGCCTTCCAACTCTGATTAGAGGCACTGTCTATATTTAGCTTTCCCACACTCATGCCAGTCATTCTGCATATTGGACTGGATCTCACATATTCTGTATTTAGTCTAGTCTTGCTCAATTTCAAAGGCAGAAAACAGCACTGCTAAAATCTCTGTACACCTCCAAGGAATGTAAAATAAATTCCATGCTTAAGCAGCAGTTCAGAGCATTATGACTGTTGTGGGTCTCACCCTCTCTCTGCTACCTAACCTTATTTGCTTTTTCTTCTGCTTTTCTTCTCCACTAACCAAAAGTGGAGACTCACTCTCATAGGAAGGATTACAAGGAGGCACTTTCTATCCTGCTTCCTGAGGGTGAAGGTAAAACAGCACTCATTGTCTTGTGGAGTCTTCAACTTCTGGGATCCCTAGAGCTTTATGAAACCTAGGTACAAGAAATGCAAGCCATATTTTTGGTGATCTTTTGTCCTGCTCTGGCCTGGGCTTCCCTCTTTTTACTGCATCTCTCAAACAATGTGTCTTCAGATGGTTTTCTTGAAATGGTAAATCTGTAGTTTGGAAGGGTCAGGTCATTCCTTCCTGAACTTGCCTGAGCTCCTCTCCAGCCACAGAATTTCTCATTCAGATAATGTGGTTGTGGCAAACTATCTACCATGCTGTTGAAAAAGACTTGCATCCATCCCTTGATTTAATTGTGTCATGGTCTGATTGTTTATTGCTCCCTTTGGAGCTAGGACCTGCATTTGGTATCCTTGCAAAATGCTGTGAACTCTGTGATGAAGTCAAGCAAATGGCAAATCTGATAAATTAACAGCTTTGCCAGTTGCCTTTGGAAACCAAGATTCAGGTGGAATTCCACTATAAAATTTCAAACTGTCAAGCTACAGTTCGAAGTCAAAGATAGTAGGGAACCCTGTGAACATATAAGACTGCTGTAATATTCTAATATGGCACCAATAGGGAATTTATATTTCCCCTCTTCCTACAGTTTACATTTTCCCCATTTAGTACTGTGGTACACAGTTCCTAGCATGTATAACAATGACATCCACAAAGTTTGCTATCCCTTAAATCCTCTCTGTCCCTTTGTCAAAACTTGCTACCTCAATGGCAGAGATAGCAAAGCAGGCAACACATCAGCTCCACTGATGCCACAGTGCATAATATATCAACATAAAGCACCACTGGTTTTAGTTTATGGTAAAATACTGAGCAGTGCACTGCTGCTGAGGAGTAGGCACAGCAGCTCCATCACTTCTGTCACAGGAGCAGCAACCTTAAAAAAAAAAAAAAGGTAGGTCAGGCAGCTGGGGCAGCTAGGATTTAGCTGCCACTGTCAACTCTGACAGGGGTCACAAACCAGAGACCTCAATTTCACCTACATTATCCACTCCTGCTGTATTAACTCATTCCTATCAGCTTTTACTGCTTTGGCTAACATATGTGGATATCATATTGCCTGTTGCTTAGCCAAGCTTGCTTTAGACCACAACTGGAGAAAATTCAGAGAAAAACAATACAATGAGTTTGCCACTGACTCTTCTGGCAGTGACATACCCAGGAAGAGGGCACAATTACTCCAGGATCCTGCAGAGAGGTACCACTGCCTTCTCATGCCTCATGCATAAGTAAATGACATTCCCTTAAGTAAAATCAAATGCACAGTAGAAAACTGAAGCTTTTCCCCAACTCTCCCTTTTGCTTGTTCAATTTCTGAACTCTTATTTCTTTTTGGAATGCCACTGCTAATGTAAAGGAAATTAAATATCAACATTTCTTTCAGCACTTTTTAATCATATCCTTTGTGGCTAGAACTTACGCTGTTAGTAAATGCATGTTAAACCTCGAGGAGATTACAGTGCAGCCCTGGGATCTCAAGAAACTTCAGGGAAATAGCCATTCATTGTCCCACTGTTGTGTTACAGCTACCTATGGTGCTAGGGAACAGAAAATTAATACTGATTTATTCATTTCTCTGATTTATACTCGATACAAGAAAATTCTAACAAATTGAAATCTAAATTAATTTCAGTAGGAATGAAATTTATTCCATACAAAGGTCTTATCTAAAGGTGGTAAAAATCATCTTGTAGGGAGAAATTAAGCAAAATAAAGTATATCTAAATCCATCTCATTCCTAGATTTACAAAACCAATTCAGACCTGCCCTAAGTTAGCCCAACTCCCTGAAAATAAGAAATAGATGATTCCTTCTAACAGGTCTACAATTTCAATGTATTTTTTTTCTTGATTAGATTTAAAACTAAGCAAACACTCTCTAAGGAAAAATTGTGGTCCTAGAGGGAATACAAATAGAAATGCCTCCAAAAGAGCAATTGCCTATACCAGAAAATGAAGGAATGACCAACTACCTGTCCTTGAACCAAACAGCAACCAGTATCCTGAATAGCTCTTCTTCTCCAGATGCATTTTATTCAGGAGCCTTTTGGTATTTTCAGTCTTTGGGGCAAGGCTCTCAAATAATCTGTAGCCAACTGTGAATTTTAAATACTGCCTCAGCCAAATGTGTCTGCTGACTTGACACAAGTTTGTGCCTCAATACTTCACCCTGCTCCCTGCACTGCTCTTAATTATGAGACAATCCAGGTTCCTCTTTATTCTACAACCTCTGGAATGATGAGTATGCATTCCTCTGAAACACCAGCTAACAATTTAACAAGGTGGGAAACCACCATGGTCCTACCAAACCGGCAAAAACCATCAGCCAACAGAATGTCTTCCCTTCCTCTTACACTTCTGCCTTATGAATATATGCACCTGAATCACATTAGCAGAAGTGTCCTGCACTGGGATATGCATTCCTGCAAAGATCCTTGTCTGTTTTCTGCATGTAGAGGGCCAAGAGTGGTGGGAACCTGGAACATCCACCACAATATTTGAACTGAAATAAATAGGGACAAAAAAGGGTTTGCTACTTATAACTAAGCTGTAAATCAGTAGAAAATAAACAAGCATGAAATTGTGAAGTAAATTCAGATTTGATGTTTTGTGGATGCAAAAGACACCAAAATGGATTCTTATTTAATCAGAGGCTAGAAGAAAGGTAAAAAGCAGTTAACAAAATAAGTTGTACATGGGTGTGGAATACCAATTTAATTGAAGACAGTATTTTATGTGATTTTGTCTTTAAACTCACCTATCCTTACAGCACAGAGTAATTTTTTTTCACATGCACTACTGTAAAATATTCAGTGCAAATAACACCGTTTTCCCACATACATCTATTTTTAAGGTATTTTGCACCAGAGGTGCGATTTCAATTAGTACTGAAACTAATTCCTCACATTTTACTAATGAGTTTTTCTGTCTATGAGTGGTTAGCACTAGAGGCTCATGGAGTATAATGTATGAATATGCACCATACTGGTACTAAACTTCATTATCATGAGGTTTATTAAAGTTTTCTTTGCATACCTGCTTGTTTTCATTAATTATTTCTTCAGTGTCAGCACCAAATATCAATCATTTAACTCTCAACTTTTCCATCACAGGTTTTATTTAATATAGACTTCTCATCCAGCAGTAAAGAAGAGGTTGTGTAATGTCCCTCAACACTTAAGACTAATGCCTCTGCATGATACTCATCAAAAAGCAAATAGTCCAGTGCTGGTTTAAACCTTTGGAAGATAAAGTTTAAATTTATATTTCAGGATCTAATCTACAAAACCTATCACCATTTAACAAAATGGTACAACTCTTCGTGACCCCTGAGAAACTAACATTGGTACATTCCCAACTGTGACCCACAGGAAGGGTCCCCCAACAGGGGAGGCTCAAGGCCAGTTGTTAGTTTTACTGAGGATTGGTTCCTGAAAAAGTACCACATGTCACCTCCACAGCTGGGGACTGAGGCAGTGAACTGCAGCTGCCCCCTGGGAGACCTGTAAGGTCTGGCAATAAATACCAATAATACCAAAAAATTTCCCACACGTCAGTTTGAGACCTCAGTGAGGTCTGGGCAAGCTGTGCTTAAAATCCTCACCCATGCCAGCGTGCCCATTGGAGCACCTCTGCTCTAAAGCATCAGAAACATCTGTACTGAGAGATATCCTCTCAGTACAGATGTGGGTTTGCTAGGAATTCAGTGCTCCTCTGTCTTCCATGAAAGAAGGTAAGCAGCTCCCAGCTGTAACACAGAAGTCTAAATATCCTTTAAAAATATTTTTCCTGTCCACTGCAACTGAGATACACCGCTTTCCAAATTCTCTGTGCAGGGCCAGAATATATGTTATTGATTCTTTATTAATAGCTTTGCCTAGCAGATCCTGCAGGATAAAGAATCCAAAAAGTAAGGTTTAAAGACGGTGGAAGGTGTTTTCTTTCAAGAAGAAGGTTATAAACAAGCTGCATGCTATCTGTAACACCTTATTTTCTCATTTGTATCTGATTTCTTCCTCATGAGAAAATTTAGAGGGAACTTTGCTACCATATTTGTGGTGAAGCCACAATAAATCCAACCGGATATTCTGCTCAAGGGAGAGATCCAGGGGGGAATGATATAAATTGCCAGCAAAAGCAGAACTATTTCAGGGTGGTCTACTTAGAACTAGCTTCTCTGCTTGTTGATTATGTTGTTGACAGTTGGCCAAGATTTTTTTTCAGAAGTACCTAAAGTTAACTTAAAAGGTCATATTTGGGAATGTGAATAAACGGCCCAAATTACATACATTCTGTGCTCCAGCAGCTCAGACAATTACAAAGGAAGCATGCTGCTTATTCATCTTCAACTGTCATGCAGTCTCTGCCTAATCAACAGCTCTTAATCTATTCCACCAAGAAAGGAAGTAAAACTCCATACACATGAGACTGAAAAAGGCATAAAAATTAAGAGATGAAGCTACTTTCTCCAGAATGGCCAATCCAAGAGCAAGCTGCCAACATTCCCTCTTTTCAGATGCCAGCCTGCCAAGGCAGAAGAGGATCTTTCAAGTCTTCCTAAAAAACCCCAGCGTGGAGGGTGTTAGCTTCACTCCTTGGTATCATGTTGTCGAGAGCTCGCTGGAAAGCAAGTGCATCGAATTAGACAGCGAAGGAGAGACTGAGGGATCCGAAACACAAGTGATGGGATCACAGTGGGATAGCACTGAAGAAGCTGGCACAGACCCAAAGAGCTCTTTGCAGTAACAGAGGAGAGAGTTACTACAAACCCTTGTCCTCATTCCATGAGAGCAGTTGGTAGCTGTTAACAACATGCAGACTATAAAAGGAGAAGGAGAACTGGCTACCTTCAGACAGAAGAAGAATGAATAAAATGCATTAGGTCTCCAACATATGAAGAATCAGAAACCTATACAAATAAACTATTTCTGCAACAAGGCACAGTGCCAGCAGCAACAGTCTGAAGTACTAGTCTGCTCTGACAGCAATGAGAAATGGCAGCTGCTTAGAAGACATCACCTTAAAATCATAACAGCAAAAAGTGCCACAAATCTGCATATGTCTGGCTTTTTTAGGAGGAAAAATATTTTGGCCATAGATAGTTTCTGGGTTTGGCTTTTGAGTAATTGAAGAAATCAGGCAGTGATTTAAGAGGAGTGGATCACCCAATGTCTATACACAACTTGGCTGTGCTAGCAGAGCTTACTGCTCTTATCTCATCTCTCTTGATTTCAAAAAGACTAATCATCAACACAGGAGGGTACACACAGACAACCAAAATGCCCAGTTCCACAGTTCTCCTGTTTGCATGAGCCTGCAGTAATTCACTTGGCTGAGTGGTCAGTAGAAAACTGACAGGAGACAAGGATCCGACCCCATCTGGAGTGTCTCAAGGCAATTAAAGGACAGAGAAGTAGGGCTTCTATTAATGTTAAAAGTGTTTGTAAGAACAAATTTCTCTTTCTGTGAAAATGTGTTTAGATACATCTGTGTATTAACAATAGAAAAGAGACTCCTTATAAATTTATGCTCACTAAACTGAACATTGTGATGGGGTACAGTTAAAGTAAACAGTGGAACATGGGAAAGTAGGGAAGAATGGATTTGACCAGATTCTCCAGTTAACTGTTCCAATTCCTTAGTTCCTCTTACATTTTATTTTATTCTTTCAATCAGGCTGTGTATTTTTCTTTTGCTAATTAATCACTAGGGAAAGATGCACTTTTAAGAAAGTTTAAAGTGGTGCTTTCATACTTCTATAAGGCAAAGGAAAATTGTCCAGACTCAGCTCCAAGAAGCTCCTGATTGCTTTGATGAGTACTGGAAATACCATCATCTTCACATTAAAGGGGTCTCCATTTCCCCAGTGCTATCTTTGAAATTAATTTCATACAAAAGGCTTCATATAACATGGATAATTCACCTGTCTGCAAGAAGAGCAGCATTGGCATCAACCACTATCTTTAGTTTCTTTCTCACTCTCTGTGACTGTAGACTGGTTCATCAAGATTCCTGTCCAACTGAGTATGTCTTCTACTTTGATACTCCTAGAAGCACTGTTAATCCTCCTTCCAAAGGAGACCGAACATTTAAGATTAACTTCTATAAGAATTCTCTGTGAAATTCTTACAAGCAGCCAAGGGACTTTTCAGGCTTGACACTTGCAGATCAAATATTCTATGATTTGTTTGGTGACACTGTTCTGAATGTCAGCCTGTCATTTATGGATCAAGTATAAACATTTCATCATAACCTCTCACGTGAAAAGCTCCTGTCACTTCCTCCTTCAAATCCCTCCCTAAGTGCATTTCCTTTGAAAGGCTTCCAGTGTTCCTCTGCTCACCAATAACATCTGCACCCACTTTATGGTAAAGTAATATCAGCAACTTGAGCCTAAAGTAGACTTTGTGCTGCCTGCAGAAGGACCCAGGCTGTTTGCAAAGTCTATATATATCTTAAGATCATCCCCTTTCCTTTCTCCCAAAAAGCAACCAGAAACCGATATAATCCAGGATGAAATTTTGATGGCAGACCTTCCAGCTGAGTCGTGCCAGTGGAACAGCTGAAGAAAACAGTACAATCTTCCAATCAGTTTCTAAAGAGAAAACAAAAAAGGAAATATTTATATTGCACATAAGAACACTTTGAAGCCTTGCAAGTACATTCTCACACAAGGAATATCTGCAAACCTTATAAAATAGAAATAGCAAAAATTAAATGATTCTTCATTATACTGCCTGTTCTACAAGGCTTACTTTTCCTGGAAGCTTAGGAGTTATCAGCATAAGCTTTCTGCTCAAGAACAAGTTTTACAGCTTAGCCATTTAAATTCAAAGTTACTTTATTCTTTCAGGATATATTTAACTCCTTGTCTTCTCCCTGCAAAGCCTCACAGAATTACAGTTGGCTTATTGACAAGCTGACCTGGAGTTGTGCTGTGACACCTGATTGCACCTGCTGACCCACACAAAAATATCAAATGTATCGCACAGCATGAGATTTTACCAAACCGATTTCCATCTTCCCTGAAACTTCAGACCCTCACTCCCCACATCTCACCCCTGCCTCTCATGCTGCTAGTTTTGTCAGGGACCAATGCCTTGTTTCCCACAGATGCAGCTGCCACAGGGTAGCTGCCAGGCCTGCCTTCAGCAGAGGGAACAAGTGGGATCTGGCAGCAGCAGTGATGGAAGCTGTGGGGAGGAAGTCACTGGAGAATGTCCCCTAAAATGGCACTGTATACATTTGTTTTAGGAGCGCAATACAGAACACTCAGAGGGAGGGCGAGGGGGGAGCTAACTGCACAGAGAGTTGAGCCTGCCTGGGAATTGAGATACTTATTTATACACTGTTCTGGACTTATAATTCTATATATTTAGATACACAAATAAATGGCCTCTTTTTCTGCAATGCTGAGAACTGCGTTTACTAAATGTGGAAACAGGGTATCTAAAAATAAACACACAAATATGAAGACATTAACCTTATTCTATAAAATAGGGGCAAGAGAACCGCAGCAACTTAAATGTCCAAAATACTCCTAAAAAGAATCACTTCTCCCACCCATCCCTCAAAGACCCCTGAGCAAAATTATAGAAGACCAAAAAAACCTTCAAAAAAATTCCCAAAGTTGAGTGAACATGTCAAGAAAGGCACAGAGAAAGATCATTAGTGATGAGTGGGCTCCCTGGAGATGAATAACCATTTATGTTGCCAGAGGACAATACAAATTTGACGTTGTTTTACTAATTTTCACATTCTTCATTTTATGGCAGCAATCATCACCAGCCAGCAGAAAACAATACTATCTGATGGCTAATGACCAACATAAGCACTCACAGCATCCCCAGTCACTGTGCAGGGTGATAAAGCCACACAGCAGCTGGAGTTTTGCTACAGTGACAAGCAAATATAAACACATAAATGGAGTTTTCAGTTACTCTTCATATTTTGGAAGACCTTCAGCAGAGCTCCAGTAAAAGCTTTTTTAACACCTTAGTTTTGAACTGGAATTACCATTAAACCTATCAAGTTTCTTCCTAGACATAGAAAATCCCCTTAGTTGAATCCCAGGTGCATTTCTAATTTCTCTGTTTAATTACATCCCTGAATTTTAATTTCATTTTATCCTGGAAGGTTTTTGTCAATGTATGTTGAGGTCATATTATCGAGTGGGCTGTAGTCTTCCACATACAGAGACACAGACATTTTTGTTACCCAAATCCCAGCAGTCATCACTCTAGATCAGAGAAGTAAATTCCTGGGTTAGTAATTTATATCAAACTAAAAGGCAATGCCTTTTTTAAGTGCTAAAGTAGTCCTCACAAATTAATGCAAACCGTGAGTTACTGTTTCACTCAACACAACAGTCTTGTACATATTTCTGTCTCGAATTTCCCCTCTAGATGCCTTAAAAAAAAAAATTGCCATGGCTCAGTCTGGACTGAAGTATTTCTTCCTTCGTTTTTGTCTCCAGAGGCGCTGGGTGCATTCCGCGTACAGCAGCATCTCCTAGTGGCCGTCCCGCCTTTGCTGCGTGGGAAAGGCAGCAGAGAGGGGAATTTGTGTTTCACTGCATTTCCGGGTGCTTGTGCAATAAAAGGAATCAGCTGGGACCAGGTGTTCATAGTAAAAACCAGTATTTACCTTGATTGGAGTGTGGGTTGCCCCTGAGTTCCAGGAGCTGGCAATGCGAGGGTTATAATCCTTCCCGCCGGAAGAGGCAGGGTGGGCTTCGCTGAACAGCCCCATCCAAGGGTCCTCTGTTTCTTCAAGGCGTGAATTGCTATCTGATCTAATTTTGTGCTAATTTACACCAGTATAACACTACCGAATTCCTGACTTTTATCAGATTAAGTGAAAAAGGTGTCTACCTGCTTTCTGAGTAGTTAATAATGAAGAGTGTATTCCTCTTTATCTGGGAAAAGTGCTGCATGAAGTTAAAGAAGTACTGTGGATAGTTTCCAGACAGACAACAATTTACAAGGGATTGGGGGAATGCTTTCGGCACTTTCTAGAGAGATGCATAGGGTTTCAGTACACTAGAAGTGGCAGAGAGATTAGAGATGCTGTTAACATCTAACATTGCAATTAACAATCTAACAATTTAACATTGCAGCTCTAATTTGTAGCTAGCAGACTGGAGCTGGGTCCATGTTTCAGGACTTTCCAGAGTCAAGTAAAGTCAACTATTTGGAAGGAAACTTGCCCACTGAAGTAATTGCTAATCCTGGTCATCATATCCATTGTTGCAATACCCCAATCTGTAAATGTTTAGAGCTTTGGTATTGTTTTCTCTGAAGCCTGCTGAAGAACATTAAAACAGACTAAGTATTCAATCTCCAGAGATCAAAAAAAAAGAAGCAAAGAAGTAACATTGAAATTGTGCAGGAGTGCAATATTGCATGGTTGCCTGCACAGATAAATCAGAGTACTTTTTTTCCATATGGGTTTTGATCTTGGCTCCACTATAATATCTCTGGCAAGGGAAACATCATACAGCACTAAGAAAACCATAATTATTCATTTATTGAGCACTCTGTGTGATTGACTTTTACAGTACCTGGAGGGAGACAGGCCCTGTCTCAAGAGCCTTGCAGCCTGGAAGAACAACACAGCTTAAAGTCATTGGCCAGACAATCAGAGCCAAATACACGAACCTCAAAAAAATTCACCATTTACATTTAAAAGTTGGTTTGCTTGTTTGCTTGTTTCTTTTGGTTGGTGGTTTAGTTTTTTATACTGATAGATATAAAAAGTCTTAGATGATGAAGTGTGTTGGGGAGAAAATGTAGACTGATTTCACTGCAAAGTAGAAAAGGCAGATAAAACACTTTTTTCATTGCATCCAGAAAGACTAAGGACTCTTGAAGAACCAGGAGATGAAATCTTCAAGAGGACTGGATGTTGGTGCTCCTTAATAAGTAGAATTCAAAAAAAGTCCTGAAAATAACTAAATATCAGTCTGAAGTAAGAATTAAAAACATGTTAAATGTTGATATGTGAAAGCAACAAAAGCTCTTCATCCTCTCTGCCTGTCTCCCTACCTGTATTGTAGTCTCCTAGGTAAGTAAATTCTATCTAAATCTAAATCTGAACTGGTTCTCTTGTTTTTCCTCAAAGCCCAAAGAATGCAGTGCAGGACAAAGGGAGCAGGATTATCTCTGGAGTCTTTATGAAGTGGAAGGAAGCGGCTGCAGAGATTGCAGGGTAATCAGTTTTTTCTGAGGTATTGTGCAACCTGTCAAACTAGGCAAATAAAAGCCCCAGTATACAATTGGGAACCAGTTTCAGTGGTGATGTTGCTTCAGTTCAAATATTATTTCAAATTTGGGACATCCTACTGGCTCTCCTCTTATATGCTAGTCAGTAATCCTGCCATATTGTACACTAGTTCTGACTTCTATATGCTAATTGAAAGAAAAAAAAATCAGTAAACCACACATTATCTTTTAAATTCTGAAAATAAACTATCAGCTTTAATTTTTTTAAATTTATTATTATTCCCTGCCATTTGCTGAAAATCAATACATTTTCTAATTTAAATCCTTAAGAACTAATGACCTCAGCACATTAAATGTGAATCCTAGGGATAGGTTCATGTTCAGAGCTACCAGAATCCTTGTTGGTAACAGCTCCTGCATCTGGGAAATGCAAATACCTAGAACTATTCTCCAAGGGCAGTTTATTTATGGTCCACACAGAGCTGGACCAGATCTCTTCATGAATGTGTTTACTTGGGGAATAGTAAAATAAAATCTTTGAGCACAGTTTCTCAGCTGCTGATGGGTCTCCAAGGAGTAGGGAAAAGATGTCCCTCAATTTCTTTGCTTTCTCCACCCCACATGAACATAAAGGTTTTGTTCCTGTGACACAACACCGGTGTGTAAAACCAAACACTGTGCAACAAGAGCAACAGAATTTGTCACAGCTATAGGAAGTTAACAGCATGAAATTTTGAACAGGAAAGCTAAGTCTAACCCCAGTTGCCCTGTTCAAGTCTAGCCTGGAGCTGGAAAGAAGAAAACCACTCTTTTATGATGGTATTTGCTGCTTTCTGAACAGCTCCAGACTCCCAGGGGCAAACACCAAGCACATGATTACTCCCACTTTCACAGACCTCAGAACATATCAGGTTTGTGAACATATCTCCCAAAAACATAATCCCCCACTCTTAGGAATAAGCAAACTGAGTGAATGGGGCCTGTCCAGTTGATTTTTCTGGCAGAAAAAATTTTTGGTTTTTGTCTTCAGAAACTACACAGCTACATATTCAGACATTTGCTTAGCATCCTTAATCTAGAGGGCACTTAGACACATGATTAACTTTGGACACATTTCTGCAGCCAACTTGTTTAAATACTAAAACAAATTCAAGAAAATGGCTGGTTTGGTCATCTGGCCAAAATGCAAAGAAATAAACAGATCTTTTGAGTAACATTGATATGACAAAAAAAGGTTTTTTGACATCAAGGAGAAAAAGGGTGAGGGGACCTGAACTCAATATGAATCATTCAGTTGCATTTCATATGCTACTATTCCTCTCATCACCTTTCTTTATACTGTATCACACAGCAGGCACAACACTAAAGAAAGTGGTTTTGAAACTGAAAATATTCAATCACATTTCTAAGTGCTGTCAGGTCAGAGCTGTCTTGTTTGCAGCTAAGTAAATAATTTTCACCTACTTGTAGAGCCAGCCCCAAACTGGGATCTCAGTTACAATGAAAGCAATTTAATAAGGGTCAGAGGAGGAGAAAAATGGACATATTTCTCACCATGGACTAAGAAGTAGCAACATCTTGCTGTCCCAAGTCCTAGCAACCATCCACAGAAAAAGTTTGCCTTACAAAATAATGCCCAAAAATTGTGCTACTTGTTCTTTTGTAAACAAAATGGTTCCTGCAGGTGTGATTTGAATCTGCATAATTTCTAGTACAAAGTGAAACCACACAGCACAAGCTGCTCTTAAAAGATAAGGTAGCAGAGACCTACTTTCACTTCTTTTTAAAGCAAAAGCATCACACCAAAAGTATGTTGATCTTTGTTTCTGAAAATTTACATTCTATGTTAGAAAAAATATTTAGGTGTAGGAATGCTATTACTGAAAGCAAGTCATTGACTTTTATTGGTACTTTTATAATTTCATGTTATGGGGTCAAAAATGTTGCAGTCTTAGTAAAAGATGTACTAAACAGAAGTGCTCACCCCACTGCCCCCTGTTTCAGAGATTTTGAAATTAGAATGCCAACACTTATGTCAACAAGTAATTTCACAAAAATAAAATGTGAATTTTACCCACTATGAAAAATGAAATTAAATTAGGAGGCAACAGCTGGGAACAAGCTACAAATAGTAAAAAGCCAGAATTCAAAAAAGCTCAAAGTAAAATTGAGTGGTAAGGCAGTCAGAGCAGCTATAAGCCCAGAAGTATTTTTTCAGATGAGCACTTTACATGTCTGAAAAGTTTATAGGTAAACATGTCTTTCTCCATGAATGCTATTACTTATCTTGTGCTTGAAAATGAAACTAATCATCACTGTTTAATTTTTTTCATGCATATAATGTTATATTAATTAATCCATACATTTTTTATTAATTATATTTATTTACTCTTCTGCACGTTGAAAATCACTCCCCGGGTTCCCTTGGTTGAGAACAACATACTGCTACTCATGAAAATAATTTGACCTTAAATAAGCAGTACTTGATGGGGTACTGCTGTAGAGGGAAAATATGTCACTTTGTGTGATGCCTTTCAGTAATGTTTTTTCTGCCAGCGCAGAGCTTCATGTGCCTCCTCCAGCTGGTCTCACGAGAGGGCAAAGGCAGTCAGTCCACAATCTGGCCTTGGTCGGCCACTGTCCATGATATTTAATTGGCATGACAAGCTTCCCAAATACTGCCAAATATTGTGAGAGGAATTTTTCAATTCGTTTCAGAGGACAGCAGTCTCTTCAGATAAGGACAGATGCAATTCCAGCTTTTTATGTTGTTTCAAATGTATACAAAACCCCAGAGTTTATAAAGCGTTACTGCAAAGTCCTTGAGGTTTACAGCATTAAGCTGCCAATCCACAGCATGGGACTTTTAAGTGTGCTCCAATCACTTAATTATCTTCTATTTTAGTTTTGGGTGGTTTGATCCACAGCTCACATGAGCCTATCTCATTGCCACTGTTCATGTGAGAAACCCTTTGAAGCCAAGGGTGTTACCATGTGACTGAGCTCCTCAGGATCTGTGATGGACATAAACAGTGAAGCCTGTGCAGTCAGATAATGCAGAGGAGGAACTAAGTCTTCTGGTTGGGTCTGTTGGTTTCTTACTGATTATATAAAAAAAGAGACATGGGGGATTAGTGATGTACACATCCAGGAAAATTATTTTTGGACACAAGTTCCCCTATGTGGAGAATGTTTCTCTCTTAGAAGTAAAGGCAAAATTTGCTTTAGGTACAAGTGGCACATCTGGAGCCACAGGAAGAAGAAGGCAGCTCCAGTGGTTTAGATGAGTCATTGTTCTCTCTTAATGGAAAACTATGAAATATCAAACTGCCAGAGAGTAAAATCTTCCAGGGGTTTATTAGTTTTACAGGTCTTATAAAAATTACTGGGAAACCATAAAACTTTGATAGCTGAAAACTGAAAGGGTTTCATGAGCTTAAACTCAGCCCATTTGGATCACAGCATCACTATGCCTCTACAGCTGGGATGTGGTACATCAGCTGCAGAAATTTCCCAGACTGTCTTGCTTTTGTTTAGCTGTGCCCCAAGGTCACATGAAAGCTTGTGGCTAGAGTTTCCTTTTGAACATAATTTCATGAAAATATTTAGATCTCAGGATATAGCTGAGGCTCTTCCTTAGTGGTAGCTTGCCTGGTGATTTCTAAGTACTATTGCCATAGACTGAAGTTTGCAGCTGATGAAACCACCCAGGAATATTACAGCCTGGATACATATATATGTGTTTATTTACACTCTATACTCAAGAGGCTTACCAGGCATAATTGCCAATCAGGAGTACCAATTTAAGTGAGGATTTATATCTATATCCAGATTTGAAGCGGTATCATGGAAATCATGGACTAGAGTATGAGCAGAGACAACACCCATCATTGGGTGTTACAGAATGGAACTGCTCTGCCTGCTGATCTCAGGCGCAGAGGCCGCAATGATTCGCTATATCCAGCAACTATCAGCTGTAGTAGTTAGCAGAGCTCATTGCCTTGGTCCAGCAAAGAGCTAAATAATTATTTTACATCATTTACAGCCACCCTAGGATGATGACAATTAGACGGTTGTTGATGCCAATGTAGTCAAAGGTAGGTAGGTCACCACCACTATGTTGGTAGTTGCAGACCCCTTTATCCTACAATTTGTATAGTGATTGGGAAACATTATGTCAAAAAAGAGTATGCATGTGTAAGGTTTTCCTTAGAGCTGGTAAAACCACAGCCAGGTAGATCCTGCTGCTTTGTGAGCCTTTTCTATTACAGGCATAAATACCACAGGGAAAAAAAAAGAAAAAAGGGAAAGGCAAAAAAAAAAAACCCTAATGAAAATTAAGCACAGTTCAGTCTTGCGTACCCAGCCAGAATGCATGCCAAGCACTTCAGGCAGACAAACAGCCTCACTGCTGAGACACAAAACTCCTCTGAAGTTATCTGGATAATTAATAAAATAAACTACATGGAAAGTAAATCTGTACATGTGTAAGAAAACTGAGCAGCATCACAACCGATATCTTGTTCTCTGGTATGTTTTAGAAGTTTGAAAGATTTTTATTTTAAGTGGAGCATGACTACCCTGGGGCCTCTTCTACTAATTAGCCAGCTGCAAATGAAGTATAGCATAGCTCTCACCCAGTGGATACAGGGATTTATCCCCTGGCCAGATGCAGAGGTCACCCAAGCAGAGGCACACTTCACAGTGACATCAAGAGTCTTGATTTGCCCTTCTCATTCTGGAAGGCAATCACACTGCAGTGACTAGAGGCAGATTATGCAAACACAATGACGTTAACACAATTGGAGACTCTTACTGTGGAAACGTGAAGCCTTACTACTTTGCACTGAAGTGGCCCAGTTCCTGTTAGAAATACAGGACAAAAATTAGAAATTTATTAGTAAGACAAAGTGACCCACAGCTATATTTTGTAGATGGAGGTTATAAAAGCACCTAATTCTGTCATTCTCCTTCTGAAGTGTGTGACAAAGTAGGAGAAACTTGGCTTAGTTATGTTGAAGTTCAAAATTATTTCTGACTCAGTTTATGACAATTTGTTCCTAGGTTTTCCTCCTCATAAAAATAACCTTTTTTTTCTAGGTTTGGAAATTTAATGCCTCATTTACCACGTTATGGGTAACAAGATGCACTTTCACATTTGTTCTGCAAACCCAAATGGCAGAGGGACTTTTTCTGTGTCCAGCAAAGGTCAAAATATCTCTGTTAGTAATTAAGTCTCATCAACTGGCCAAAGAATTTATTACTCCTTTAATAAGCTTGTTGCTAGACTAGGTGGAAGCAATATGTGACACAGCTCCTGTGTTATTTGTTGCACAGTAGCATAAAAAGTCAGACATGAATACTCCTTTCTTGCTAATGCTTTCAGATTCATTATAAATGAGGAAAACAAAATTAATGGGTTTGAGTTTATGGTGAATTTCCATTAGAGGATTGTGCTCTTGCTGCCAACTCATCTGGATTTCCTAGGAATTAATGGTTTAACCACCCTTGTCATTGTTGTCTGTAGAAAATAATTGATCAAGCCATGTAAAAGGTTTGGTAAAAGCATTCAAAAAATGCAGAAATTCCTAGTTGCCTCCTCTTGCTTTTAGCACAATGATCTAAAACTACTTCTGCTTGATCCTAAATTGATGAGTAATTTTCAAACATTGTGATATAGGACATATTTATGGTTTCACAGTACCAGCAGTTAGAGAAATGAGACTTTGGAAAGGAAAAACATTTGTCAAAACACAGATTCATATGCGCTGCATGCTGTGACAAAATATAATTGTAGTACAAGGAAGCAGTTACATGCCTTCTCAAACAGCATTGAGAATGAAAAGACAAATCAACTGCTTGTCCACATACCTGAATTATTTTGCTGTCATGCATTCATTTCTCAGAAGTACTTTGTGTAGGATGGAGTATGGGTAAAGAAAGGAAAACACGGGTTACAACGAAGGAAGAACAACTTTAACAGCAGACTTTATTAACCCTGTCAGAACAATACAGCCCTGAAGGGACTTCAGGAGGTCACCTGCTGGTTGACAGTCAGATTCTCAAAATGTTTGTGTAACCCCTGCTAAGACTCCTTCTATTACAGCAATGTCACACCATTCCCATGCCTCTTAGTCCTTTAGTATCCTAATAGTGTTTATTTCTTAATAGCTTACCTGAACATTGCTGCATTTTGAGCCCATTATTTCTTGCCCTAGCTTATTATGTCATGAAGAAGAAACTATTTCTTTCAGATACGGATCTACAATCTGTCAAAGGACTAATAGAGGCCTGCACAAGACACCTCTACATAGTCTGATATGGTGTGAAGGCTCAGAAATGTTCCAATAACGTCAGTTCCTGCAGTATTAAAAGATGCCCTGCGTGCTTTGTAATAATTGTACCAGTCAGAGCTGGGCCATATGCTAAGCATACAGGCAAAGTAATTTAAAAAGTACTTAAGGACAGACATGCATAATAACTAGTAGGAAGAACAGCATACAAACAGGGAAGGGACTGGTCAAATGAATGCAAAAAGTAAAGGTGACGCAGTGTTGTTGGATTTAGTGTTGACAATATAAATCACCAGTATATTATAGTGCTTTTGACTTTTTCCATAATTAATTAAATAACCTGAGCAATTAACCGAGTCTCAAGCAGTGTCTGAGCGAAGGACAGGTGATGGGTAGGTAATGGAGACAGACAAACAGCCAAAATTAATACAGTTTAGTGTGGATTTAGACTGTGGAAGGTGCTAAACTGAAGAGAAATCCTTTGTCAACAGCAGCCAATGGGGAAGGATGTGCTGGTTTTGGCAGGGGATAAAGTTCATTTTTTTCACAGCAGCTGGTGTGGACTATGTTTCGGATTTTTGCTGCAAACAGTGTTCATAAAACAGAGATGTTTTCATTACTGCTGAGCAATGCTTATACAGTGTCAAGGTCTTTTCTGCCTCTCACACCACCCCACCAGCGAGGGAGCTGGGCCAGCACAAACTGGGAGGGGACACAACTGGGGCAGCTGATCCCAACTCACCCAAGGGGTATTCCATACCATGTGGTGGTGTGCTCAGCATATAGAGCTGGGTGAGGGAGAAGAAGGAAGGGAGGCATAATCAGTATAATGGTGTCTTCCAAGTTACCATTACATGTGATGGAGCCCTGCTTTCCTGGAGGTGGCTGAACACCTGCCTGACCATGGCAAGTGGTGAAGGAATTCCTTGTTTTGCTTTGCTTGTGTGCACANTGCATCCAGATGGTTCTTGAGTATCTCTTGATAGTCAAGTGAGAGAGAACCCCACAACCTCTTTGAGCAATCTGCTCCAGTGCACAGTCACTGTAAAGTTCTTCCTCATGCTCAGGTAGAACTTCCTGTGCATCAGTTTCTGCCTGTTGCCTTGGGTCCTGTTGCCTGGCACCACAAAGAGCCTGGCTCCATCCTCTTGGCACCCCCACTTTAGGTATTTATATACTATATAGTATATATTTATATACTATGTAATATATATAGATTTATAGATATATGTTGATGAAATCCCCTCTCAGTTGTCTCTTCTCCAGGTTTAACAGGCCTAGCTCCCTCAGCCATTCATGGTAAGTGATGCTCCAGTCTCTCGATCCTCCTTGTTGCCCTGCACTGGTCCCGCTCCAGGAACTCCATGTCTCCTTTGTGCGGAGGAGCCCAGAA
>VXAX01006178.1:1080484-1134801 GCA_013399835.1 Leptocoma aspasia | reverse complement strand
ATCCGCACCTTTCTCTCCTCGCGGATTTATCTGCCCGCCTTGTGGCGCCTGTTTTGTGGCGTTTCAGGGAGGCTCTGGAGGCCGAGGCACCTCAGGCCTCGACTCTGGCTATCGTGCGTGAAAATGGGCAGAAAATCGCGTTTTAGGGGCGAGAGTACTCTCTTTGTAGCTATGTGTGAACTTAAAAGTAGTGGGTGGGTAGGCGTTCACACAACTGGATCTTGGGGTTTAAGTTGAACAGGCAACATTAGACCAGTGAAATTTGGGTCACTGAAAAAGGCAGAATAGTTTAAAGTCACAAAATATTGACTCCCATTTCAGGTAGAGCGGTGGTGAGACTGACTGTAGTATGAATGAAAGTTATGAGCGTACACTTCCGCATTTTTAAATTGGTGCACTATAAAATCAGTTCTTTATTGACACACCACGTTTACTCTTCAAAATCCCCAAATATAATCATTTCCTCCGTGTAATATTAGTTTGGTATATAAATTTGGCCTCTTATTTGCATAGAGTTCTAGCTCATACTGTTAAATCTTTTGTAGTCATGCTGTTTTCTGCACCACAGGTGTGTTTTCTGTGCAGGGTGGGGACCTACAAATATTTTACGTGAGAATTGTGAATTTTTCTCGTGTCCAAAGGGGTAGTAAAGGGCTAAGCACTTAAATGCCCATACAGTAGGTGTTGAGACAGTCACTGAAGAAAATGAAGGTAATTAAATGCTAGGTTTTAAGGAGATACTCATGCCTCAGTTGTATCCAAACGGGTATTGTGATGCTGGGGTTTGTAAAAATTGTTCAGAAAATGCCAATTTAAATGGCTTTTATTAAAAAAACATGCCATTATCAGGATACAGCTGCATGAATAACCTGGAAGAAACAAATAGAAACTGTCGTCCTATCTTCTCTTTGTGTTCTTAGGTTAATAATTTTAAAGAGCCATCATTACAATTTGTTGTTTCGATTAATTAACTCCATGTGGCTGCTAATATTGGTAGAAACAGCTTGTGTAAAAGCAGGGCACAGACCATTTATTTTGTGCAAAACGCTCTTTAATTCTGAGAAATGTATACACTGTTCAATAACAGTCTTAAATGTTTATTGCATAACTTTGGTTTTTGTGTTCCTTTAGATGTCTTTGATGACTTTAGTCAATAACCCTGGATTTTTCATTTTGTGACATTTACCAATGGCATTCCAAAATTTTTTGGTTGGTCTGTCTGTTGTCTGAGTACTAATCTCCTGAAGTTACAACACAGGATTTGAGATTTTGGGGTTTTTTTAATGGAAATAGGAGAGGAAGTACAGGAATAGCAATAGAAAAAGACTAGTGGAAATTTCTGTAATATATAATAGAAACTAAATTTCATAAACAGGATTGTCACTCCTTTTGAAATTTAATTTTATGTCATTGGAGTGGAGTTTAAATGTAAGATCCTGATATGCATTGAGCTGTTTCCGTACTGGCCAAAAGAAAACACTGGTGTATCCTTTCCTTCACAGTGCTCTGTTTTAATTTGATTAAATGTGAATTTTTCAGGTAAAACTATGTATTTGCTGCCATCTGAAAGAGAGTGCTTTTTGCAGAAAGCAAGCAGCCTGTTGTACATAGGATGGTATGAAAAAGGATGTTTGGGTTTGTTATTAGTGAGTTTTGCCTGCTTCAATGACCAAGTCCATTTGAGATCCTTGGAGACTTCAGTTTTTGTTAAATTTAGGTGTGATTGTTTTGTTGGGTTTTTAAAAGTAACTTCTTGTGTGTATGGTATTATTTTCTTCCTTCTCTCTTACAAGTTTGGGAAGCTTTTTTGTAGTCTTAAAAGTGGCTTTGTATCTAAGTGGAAAATGACCTATTTCCTAATTTCATCATAACAAAATGGTTCTTGTTAAATCAGGACTGGAGTATGATGTATTTCTTCAGTAGTGATGGAGGACTTCAGCACTAACCATTTAATGTATTGAAATGCAGCACTGAGAGGATAATTCTACTGAATTCCCATGGCTCTTTAGAAGAGTTTTGTCTGCTGCTGTCTACAGCTGGTTTGTAAGGCTGACACTGGTATTTCTGCTGACATTTTTGAAGCAAGATTTTCATTATTACGTTGTTTAGCCTTGTTTTTCATCGCTCCTCAGACCTGGGATAATTTTAGTCAGTTTAACAAAGAGAACAGAGATGTGAAAGATGGGGAAACCTCTGAATATTTTGTGAAAATGGGAAGCTGTGTGAATCCTCCTGAAGGAGGAGACACCAATTCTGTGACTGAGCTGTAGTGAGAGCTCAGCACCCCTTGATCTGCTGGTTTGTTTGCCAGCAGTAAACAAAGGGCAGTGGTGCTGGCCCATGCCCATGCGGTAAAGGACGTGTGAGGAGGCTGTGGGAATCTTCTCTGGAGGTGGGTAAAGGGATGTTAGAAGTTTGGGAAAGCTCACGGGTGGTTTTGGATAGAAAGGAAGTTTGGTGGTGTGGCATCCATAGACTCTATGTAGGTAGGATGTGTGGCAGATGGCTGAATTATGCTGGACATAAAAACCAAATGTGGCATTAGCAAGCAAAACTTTACTAATTCACATGGTGGTATAACCATAGCACTGCTGCTTTTTTTTTTTTTTTGCTGGGAGTTTGGAGTTTTTTTGCATGGTGGCTCCCCCCTCCCTTAAAAAGCATTAAGATTTTTGGGGTCCACCTGTTAATGTCTGTGTAGTTACACATTGTAACTTTATATAATTGCATATTTTATGTAACAAGTGTTAATTTGTTCACAGAAGGAGAGGTGCACTGCTTTTGTTATAGAGATGATGTTTTAGAGATATGCCTGCTGTGTGCAACTGAGGTTTTCAGCTCCTTTATGAAATTTTTTGAGATATTTGTCAGGTGTTTTGGAAGGATGGAAGTACCTGATACATCAGGACTGATTGTGCAATTAACCAGATTTTGAAATGACACTGAAGATGTATTCTGATTTCCAGTGTTGAAAACTGTCCAGTTATCTAGTCACCATTAGTAGCTTCAGCTACTAATTGCAGTACAGAAATTATTTTCTACTCACATTGTTTGTAATCAAATGGACAAATGCACTTCAGATAATGAAAATAACCTTTCATCTGTACTTGTAAAACTTGCTTTCAAAGGACCTGCAGCTTGAAATCAATATAATTTTTCAAATGTTGTCCATCTCAATGAGGTTTTTGTGTGTGTGTGTTTATAGATGTTTCTGCTTAAAAATCTGAACAAAAAGGACTCTGCATTCTATCATGTAGAGACTGATACCTTGTACTGGTAATTTAATCTCTGTTTATGGTGTGTATTTTTAAGCAAGAGCTAGATACTAGAAGACTTTGCAGTAGATGATTTGATATGCAACCTTTTATTCAGGAGTCAGGTGCTCCTAAACCAGTTTCTAAATTATACCTGCTCAGTTAGTTAAATCTGCATATATCAGTAGAACAGATGCACATTTTATTTTCAAATAAAATATCTTTTCTTGCCACCTTAAGTGGCATAGCTGCTTAAAGCCATAAACCTTGACACATGTAAACTCTTGCTGTATTTTTGGGTTTGCTTTTTCAGACTTTAAAAAGCAGGTCAAAAGTTCATGTAGCTGTTAATGGCTTGCTAACTCAAAATCATTTTCCTTTAAAGGAGAAAAAGCTACACAGCTCTATAAAGCAGCTCCCATTTTTTCAGGAAGAAGGTGAATCAGAAGCATAGCTACAGCACTCTTCAAAACTCGAGATAAATTCTTTTAAGCTCTTTGTGCTTTTCTCCCAAGTGCATATTTGTCTTTTGATCCAGCAGTCCAAGTTACTGTTCGGCAGTTTTTTAACTCATTTCTCTTCTGCTCAACTTCCTGTCAGTTATGAAAGGGCATTTTTAATTTTACCAGAAAGCAATATTGGGTAGTATGTTCCTTGCTTTTAGGGGTCTATTAACAAATTCGTTATTAAAATTGCCTTGCAAGTTAATCATAGGACATCTACAGGTTCCTTGGAGAACAGTGATTTTTCAGAATTCCAAGACAAGGGAAGTAATGCTTAAGTTTTGTAATCATTGTAAATATAAGCAGGGGAATCAACTATTGGTTATTACCTCAGCTGCCATTTAATTTGTGAGTAGGCCAGTTCTGTGTTTATGTTTTTATTGGCCAAAGAGTGGGAAATAACATCATAGTCATTCTGCATGATGTAAGCAGTAGGGTGTGGGAATTTTAAGAAAGCAAGTTATCCACACAAAAGCATCTGTGGTTCACTAAAAATAAAAACAGGGTTAAGGAATAGGACATGAGGAAGAACATCAAGATTTCCAATTGAGCAGTTGGCTGCGAAAATCAGTTTGGACATAGTTACAAGCACTTGTTTGACCCTTGCTGGGCCAGTATGTAATTAACCTCTAATGTTGCAGAGCCAATTGCAGTGATACCAGAGCTCAGTTTCCCTGATACCAACATCCCTTACACGTGATGTATCAAGCAGTAAATGAAAATTACGTGCCTTGTCGAATACTCTGTAGCTTCATAAAAACTTCAATTTTCCTGGAAGTGTAATACATAAGGACATAGAAGATAAATATAACTGTCCTGCAACTCTTTATCTTGGTCACTGTATTGAAGACTTGTAAAGAAGAATACGTATATTGTGATATATTGACATACCGATTTGACTGCAGCTTTTCAGTTTCCCTATTCAGGCAGTTTTTAGAAGGTAAACTCTTGTGTTCAAGCACCTAAAATACCAGTTTGATGCTTATTGTTGCTCTCTAATTTTTTTAAGTATTAACCTCCTATAAACTCTTAAAAATAGTCAAAATACAAACAAGACGCAAACAATCTTGGCATGGAAACCTATTTCAAGAATGGAAACAATCCATTTTTCTGCTTCTTCTGTGTGTGTTTGCAGATTACTTCAAATACTGTATTTGCATGCATTATACTTGGTTTATTCTCTGCTGATGGGAATCAAACTCAAAAATAGTGACAGAAAAGAAGAAGAAAGCAATTGTTTGTTAGTTCAAATGCAGAGTCCATTGGCACTAGTAGCAGATGCCCCTTTAATACGTGTGATGTTTTCTCTTCATTTCAGGTCCTATGCAGAGTCAGATGCAGTTCCCCTCTGGCTATGGCTCACATCTTCCAAACTACAGTGCGCCTTCAGGACACTATTCCCAAGTGCCCAATAAAGCTGCTGCTTCACATCTGGATAATCAGTACAGAGGCAGTTACTACCCTGGTTACTATTCAGCACCAGCACAAAATGTTATGACGTCCGTGGGTAGCAACGTGTTGAATGCACAGGAATCACAGCAATTGTACAACAACACTCCTCCCCATTCAGGGGGGTCCAGTGACAGACCTGTTCAAGGAGCAGTATCGTCTGCATCCTACTTGCATGTGAGTGCTCAGCAGTCATACTCAGCATTTGATAATCACTACAGCACTTCTGTCAGCTCTTCAGTTGCATCTCAGGGATTTCCCCTTAATTCTGATCACTACGCCATGCCCGTGGTTTCTGGTGCCATGTATCCTAATGTTTCCTATCCTCCTGTGGCTGCTGGAGATGTGTATGGGCAGACATTTACCTCTCAGAGTGTACCTGCTGTTGGACAGTTCAAAGAGACAAATGCATTTTCTAGCCAGAGTAGATCAGTACCTCGTTCCCTTCAACAGCACGTTCCAGTGGGATACAATACAACATTATCAACTGTTTCATCTGCTCAGGCTGTGCAAGACAACCTCAGCAGGAATCTCACCGGATCAGTTGCTAAAGTAAACAACCAAATAAATACAGGTATGGTGTTACTTGAAAGATAGTGAACTTCCAGATTTGTCTGGGAAACATAAGTAATCGTGTGCTCTTGTTGGCTTGTTCGTGTTCACTGTGTGGAGTTCCGTAATGTAATTTTGAGTTCTGTCACTCATTCTTGTAGCTTTTCTAATTTGGTTACCACAGTCCTCACAATAGCAGCTATTTGTTTCTATTGAGAGAGACAAAAAATTACACTGTTTAGGGGATGGTTTTAGTTTATTTGTGTGGTTTTCATGTGAGTGGCCTTGGAAGGGAGCTTTTTCATGCAGTACTGAAGGAATGTGTAACTTCTGAAATATGTCTGTTTTTCACAAAGATACTTTTTTCTTTTCTAGTCATGGTTGTTGTTTCTTTGAATTTTGCCTTAGTGACACAGAGACTGAAATGTTAATGGTAATGACTCAAAACAATCAGCCATTTGTGGAGGCAGCAGGGTGCTTTGCTGAGGCTGGGTTTGCACACTTTTCCCCTGGAGTAGGAGGAGAGTTTATGGAGGTGTGGTGTGTGATGGGGAAGCCTTCGATCCACACAAGACAGGGAGGGTCAGCACCTACCACCAGAGGCTACAAGCTGGGTCTTGAGCCAGATAAGAAGCAGGCCCTGTGGAGGCAGGCTGGTACTTTTTATCATGCCAATTGTCCTTCCTTACACAACTGTCACACTTAGGCCTGAGGGTGTTCATCCCTTCTGATGGGGCATAGCTGACTCAAGTGCGCTGACGTGAGAGGCAGCTTCGTGCCTTAGAAGGGGCCAAAACCATCAAAGACCCCCGAAATGCCCCGAGACTCAATTTCCAAAGGAGTGGGCATGACTCACAGTGTTGTAACAGATCCACAGTGTTATAAAAGACAGTGTAAAACTCCCCTGCCTGCATCCAAGGGGAAGTGCTTGGAGTTCCCATGTACACCTGAACATAATTAACCCATTGAGCTCTGTTGTGTGGGACCCCACCACCAAGGAGACCAGAAGAAGAGGACTAACAGGACACTGTCTGGATCCCCAGGTGGTGATATCTTTCTGTTTATCCAACACATATAATTTGTACATATTGCTTTTCCATGTTAAGTATAGGTGGCCTGTCCACCTCAGTGAAAATCAGTAGAATTTTGTCCCATTTGGATGGTATGAGACACCTCATGATTTGAGTCCATTGTCATCCCCACATGTTGTCCATGCCTGGTGTCAGCTGGCTTGTGGCTGCCCAATGCCCATGGTATTCACTGACACTTTTTGGTGCTAAGGTGCTACAACAGCACACGCTTTACTCACAGACACACATACGATATCTACAGAAGTGCGGAGCGCCCTGAGGCCAGGGCCTGGGCTGTCTTCACCTGCCTTGACTTGGAGTGACCCAGGGCCCTCAGATGTTCATGGTTTCTATGATACCATTTCCCCTGCACTCCACAGGGAAGGCTCACAAATACGATGTCTGCCACAGTTGTGAGTTCCTGGATGTGTTTGTAATGATGTTGGTATTTCTTCACTTTTTCTACGGTGGCCTCTTCTAAGGATGTGTCAGTACACTTGTATCACACAGTCACACCCACCACGAATGCTTGGATTTCCTTCACAAAAATTAAGTCTGGTTTGTGTAACTCACTGCTGTCATGTCTTATATGTGGTTCCTGAAATACTGTCCCATCTTGCTTTTTTGCTTTTTTTAATAACATTTCACATATGTAATTGTGCCTTTTAATTCTTGTATCCTGCACAATTGGCCAGTTCCAAATGATGTGGGAGCATATTTCATTCTCAGCCTGGCAGTGCCTGCCAGATTTGAGGTATTTTTCTTGTCTACCCTTTGTATCTTGATGGGTCTTAATCTGGCACTTGTCACCCACTTTCTCTCCCCTCCCCTCTCTTTTTATTTTATTCTCTCTTTCTACTTCACACTTACTGTTAGATAAAATTCATGCTATTGACTTCGGCACATGGTCTCGTTTGCGCCATAATTCAGGCAGAGGCATCTCTGTAATAATTGGACCTTAATAAACACGTGCATTTTCTCACAAAGTTCAGGAAAAAAGCAGAGCCCTACATGGTTTCGAGTCAGTTGTGGGTTTTTTTAATTAATATTTTTGGATAAGCATTTGAAAGAGTTAGGAAGTTGTAGCTGATTTTTGCAAGCAACAACTTGATGGTTTTAGTATGGATGTAGCTATAGAGTTGTGAAGGTGCCAGTTGAGGGCAAGTACACTCAGTCCTCATGAGTTATTTCAGCTTCTGGTCCATAGGAAAACTGTTCATGGGTAGTACTCAGTAGGAAGCATGGAAGAGATTGGAGATGTGGGAGTACCTTCACAATTAATTATCTTGCTCTGCAGAGGAGAGAGCAATAGTCTGTGCAGGAAGATTCTCATTTTCTTTCTAAACTGGGAATTTTCTGACTTCACCCAGTTTTGACTTGTAAGTAGTGCCAGACTACAGCTTCCATTCTCTACTAAAGACAGATGTTACATAACTGTAGGTTTCCTTTTTAATGCTAGATATTTCAGATTATAGTGTAACATTGAAACGGTTTTAGAAGTCCTAGTAGCTGAGATTTTCTCAGACCAAGAACTTAAGAAACAATATGGTTTCAGTAAAGCTTTTTCTGGGGAAAGCAGTTAAGCTTAAGTGAAGCTCATTCAATCCACAGTTTGAATTTAGTTTCAATATTGGTTTCCCCTGCTCCCAATACTAGGATGTAGAGTGTCATTTAATACTAGTAGATTTGAATTTTATGCTGATGAGTGCTCTGTGTAATTTTCAACAGTATTGTCAAACCATGAAACAAAATACCATTTAAAAAAGAAAAACAGGGAGCTCCTTGAAAAGCTCCTGAACTTACGAGCAATTCATGATTGTGCGTAAAATTGGATTCTTTCAAGGCCCGGTCAAAATAGTTGACTCTGTTGAGTGCAGAATCTGCAGCTGGACTTAACATAATGCAGGTGTCTTTCCAGAATAGCACAATATGCAGTAGGCATATGAAAACAACTTATTGTTTGTTCAAACTGGTATTGTTTTATTTATGGAAGTTTTTAATTCCAGTGCTTTGTTAATTTTATTTCCTGTAGAGGTGTCTTGAAATGATTTGTTCATAGCAATTTTTTTGTAATGAGCAGCTGTTTTAAAGGTGGAACAGTGGAGCTGACCAGACAGTGAAGAGCAATATGAGCAGTAGTTTTGTTTTTGAACCATTCAATGCTGCTCGTAAGGGGGTGATTGAGTCAGTATATGGCCTCAAGAAAAAGTAGTAATATTACACTTGAATTTCAAAGAACTAATGATAGAATTGGCTGTGATAATGCTGTGTCATGGATACTCACTTTGCAGTTATGAAAATGAACACTGATCCACCGTTTCTGTTGTACTTGGGTGATACTGCAGTCCTTGGTTGGTTTGCCGGGCTGTAGGCCCCAGTGGTTAAACCACATGCAGACTCTTCCTGGGCTTGTAAAACTGCTGATAGAAGCATACCCTGTGCTTCATTGCACAGTGCACAGGTTTCTGGAAGTGATTTACCTGCAAAATAATTTTCTTCTCTTTCCCCTGAATTCTGGTTCAACCTCAGCACACAAATTATTCTGTATTTGCTGACTAAGAAAAGCTGATGAACGTAACTGATAGCAGAGTTGGAGGAAGAGCTGGACAGCTTTATTACTAAACCTTGAACACTTTAAACCATTTTTGATGTCTGGGTCTAAACAAACTGCCTCCAATGATATATGATTTCTTTTAATCTAGAATTCAACATCTTTGGCTAAAATATATTAAAATCCAATTGCGACAACACCCAGATAGTAAAATACTTACATAAGTAATTACAAATAAACGCATAATAATGAAATTGTAAAGTAATTATAGTAATTGTTTGATCCTGGCATAATTGGTTTGGTTTTGAGATGCTTTCTAAATTTTCCAGTGCTGTCTTACTGTTCTCAGATGGAGTCATTTTATATACAGTATTCTATTAGCTTTCGGCCTTTAAGGAGAGGAGTTGGATCTTGAAAATTAGTTGCCAGTTCTTGTACATCCTTGGATAGTGTCTGAATACAATACACAAGGAGCATAAGGATATAATGAATGATCTGTTGGAAGGAAACTTTCTGAATATTTCATCCTACCTGCTTTCTTCGGGAAGAAGCAATGATGGGAAACAGTTGCCGTCTGTTCTGTGCATAGTTTTTTGCTAAACTACTTGAAAAAAAAAAGATCTACCGAAATTCATAAGTGTTCTTTCTCTGTTTGTGTAAAGAAACTTGGATACAGTATCCTCCTGTTTGTCAGGGTGCCAATAAGAGTTTGCTGTCATTGCCCCTGTGCTGTGAAAGATGCCCTTACAATCTTTGAATTATAAATAAGCAAATTGCAGACAGACTGTCAGTCAGGATGCTACAGTTGTAATGTATTTTTCCAAAGCAGTTTTGTACAGTCAGCACTGAAAGCTCTGTGTGATGAAAATGAAACCTTTATGTAGAAGAATGATGTATTAATAAAATCTATGTGTTCAAACAGAAATTACTCAGGAAACTTGGGCTGGCGAGAGTTTTTCAGAAGTTTGATTTCTGAATTGTTTTTTACTTGAATCAAAAAAGTTGTCTCCACTGGGCTTAAATCAGTTTCTTTGAAAATCCAATTTTATGTATAGCCTTGCAAAGCCTCCAGCATGTTAAATTTACTAAGATCACACTCTGAACTTCTGTATGTCTAAGGACATAGAACTGCAAGAAAGTCTTTTCCTAAAACTTTAGCAGCCTCTTTCTGAAATAGCTGAAGTATTTTCAGCAAGCTTGCTGAGATTTCACCAGAAGAAACCAAATTTATTTTAAGAGGATTTTTTTTTTTTGCTGGTGATTGACTGCTCTTGATGAATAATAGCCAGTGAGAATAATTTTCTTTGCTTTAGGAAGTATAAATAAAAGTAGAATATAAATATCTCTAATTCAGCATTTTTCTCCTTGGATGTTTAAACTAGTTTAACCCTGCAAAATCACCCTCTTCTATCTTTAAAATCTGTATTTCAGCAGAAGAGTGTTGGTAAAAGTCTGTTCAGGAGTGTTATGCTATGTAAATGACATACTTTGTATTATTTAGATTTTTTGTCTTTCTAGGTCAGTAGCTTTCTTCAATGTTTTTCCAGTTTATTTCAGCTGAAATTGGAGCACTCTCATTATTCTTGGTGCTTTTCAAGTTAGCATGGATGTCAGCCAGGATGCCTGAACTTTACCAACTCCTCCATGAGGAGAGGGAGCTGGAGAACTCCTTCTGTGGGTGTATGACGTGGGTTTCTTTGCAGCCTGGTATGGACAGTCTGCTTGAGCAGGAGACACTCTAATTTCATTAGCTCACGCACATACTTCCCCTTATGTCAGATCAGGATGTAAAGTCCTTGCTGCCCCAGTTCCATAGGAATGCAGGCTATAATCCTGTAAATCTGCTAATATAGGTGTGGTTGAAAAAAGGGGAAGGACTGCAGCCAGTACTGAAAGTCAGGGGCAAAGGATGCTGTTGGAAAACAAGCTGCAGGGGGATGGTACCTCTCTCCTTAGAAATTGTGTTGTGTTGGGTGCAGGGGGTATGTGGGGTTGGGAGGGTTGTGGGGGCAGGACATCAAGATCACAGCTGAAGCAACTCAAGAAGGATAATTCTCGCATCTCTTCTGAAATTTTGAGGAGATGCTGTGGTGATACTTTTAAACTGTGGCCTCTGGATCTCCAGTTAGAAATTAAATGACAACTTTATGATGATATATAGGGGAAAATTAGGAATTACAATGCTAATTTGCCCAATTCTGCAGATTCTTTCTGTAGCATCCCTTTCAGCTGTAGATCATTGTGCTTGATTATTGTTAGTGCAAGAGGTGTTCATGGTTGAGAGACATGAAGGGAAAACTTAAGTGCACGCTGAAGGTGAGGAAATGCTGTTTTAAATGTTAATTTTGTTCAAGTGTTTCCTTTGGTCTTGGTTAATTACAGCATTTAAAACCTTTATGAGAGTCACCAAATAAAATTTATAATTTAATTTTGTGGGTTGGATTTTTGTACAAAGTAAAAATACATTTTATTTTTAGTTTAGAAACATTTTTTTACAATGAATTTAAAGGATTCACGTAATTTTGAAGGTAATTGGATAACCTCTGCTTGAGAATAGATATTAGTACTTGGCAGGAGGTATTACATCTTCAGCTAATCCAGGTGTAAATTGGGTTTGGCTTTGAGCACGTGACACTGACATTACAGCATTTAGCACTCTGTACAGCAGTGCTTGATGCTGCCAGCATTGCTGTATTGACTTGCAATGTGGAAAATACCATCACCCTACAAACAACTCCCTGCTACAAAACCTGGGTGAGCACGTGGATGTGGCAAACAACCTCCCTTATCATCTTGCATATCTTGCTTGAGGAAGCTACTGTAATAAGAGTATTCCCGCTGACAGGTTCTGAAGCTCCCATGGGGAATCTGCAAGACACTGTGTAGAAGCAGAGGTTATAGTAAGTCCATTGCAGTAAAAAACTGCTCTGTATGTTCATTGGAAAAAGACATAATTTCAATTTTGATAAGACTTGTGAAAAAGCCGTGTGTATGCTCAACGTCAGATTTTAAAATTGAAAAATATAGAAAAGATAATAAAGATGTGTGCTGTAAATTTTGACTGTAAATAATAAAAACGGGAGAGTCATTTTAAGCTGCCTCTTCTTCTTCACCCTCTAAAGGAAACCTCAAATTTCCCATCAAGTTATTTGAGATATCACCTCCATTATTCAAGGAAAAGTCAGGGACTGTATGAACTACGCAGCTATACGTGCAGAAAATGCAAAGTTAATATTACCTCTGCATCCCCTAGCAAATTTGGTAACTTAAGTACTCTACAAAAGGGGAATTTTGCTCTTGCTTAATTTCTGTGTTTGTTTACTGAGTACTTTTGGTAAAACAAAATGCTTTTGGTAAAACCATTTCCTTTCTCTTGTTCTTTTTAACAGCTTAGTCAGCCAGGGTTTTTTTAGAAATAATCATAATAAAGATTTTCTCAATTTATAAGCAAAGATCAACTCTTACTTGAGAGCTAACTTAATTGAAGTTTTGTTGTCCTTGTCTGATGGGAGTTTCAGCTGGACTATGTCAAATCTCTCAAAGCATTAATCTGACTTTTTTTTAAGCAGATTATATCTAGTACAGAAGTCTAAAACACATCAGAAGTTTTGTGAAATACTCGGGGTTGATTGAAACAGATTGCTTGGAATGAGTCTCATATTGGAAAATGCCAGCACTGCAACAAGGGAGGCATAATACTGGTCTACTGCACAAGGTTTCCTCCTATGGGAAGAGTGTTGAGGGGTGTATTTCAGGTGGACTACATTCCACTTATCTGGGAAGAGTAACTTGTAAAAGCACCGCATTGTAGGGATGTATTAAAAATAAGCTTCAGCTTAGTCTTGCTCTTACTGCATCAAGCTTTCCTTTTTTTGCTGTTGTTAGAGCAATTATTAACTCCATTATAATGGAGTTTTAGCACTGTAGGTATTGAATTTTTTAAAGCAACCAATCTTTCCATAGATACTGGTTTGAAGGCATATCTTTTTGAAGTACTGTATTGTTTTTTGTAGTTACTGTGGAATCAAATGTGACTGCTTGTGCTGTGTAATTGTCTGTGCAAGTACATACAAAGGGTTCCTGCTTTCTGCTGTTGTTTTCAGGTGGCACTGATTCTTCACAGCCCGTGCACTCAGTGAGCCAGAATGTTCCATTTACCAAGCCTGGAGTTGGAACATCTGCTGCCTCTGCTGTGATGTCGTCAGTAAGGTCACCTGCTCCAAGCCTGTCTTCAAAGCCACCATCTTCACCATCTGTTGCACAGTCACCAGAGCTGGCCCTTCAGGAAGGTACTAAAAGGGAATGGGAAGTCACAGTACAGACTTTTGCTCTATTCCACATGCACACATGAATGCTGGAAGTTTTATTGTTACTTTTCTGTGTTTGACTGGAGCACATCCCTGGCATCTCATCAGGCTCCCTTTAGTGGTAGTGTTTTATGTCACCTTGGTTTTAGCTTCTCTTACTGCTTGTGTTTGATTTCCTTTGTCCATGTGTTGCCTTTGGCTTGTTTGTCTTGTTGGCAGTCTTACATGTCTCTTAAAAAAAACTTTCTTCTAGTTCCCTTATTCTAAAAAGCTGCACACTACTTTAATTTCTTAGAGGAAGGTCTTAAAATTAGCTTGTGATTAATCTGTATTGAAAAATTAAGTGTAAACTAGAAATCTGCTAGTTTGTGGAAACAGTGAGTTTGAGGATTAAGTTCAAACTGGTTGTTTTCTTACTGCCTAGCTGTAAGTGCCCATGGAAAGCTGCTGCAAGAATTCTTGTGGGAAAACCAGAGTGTTTGCATAAGCTCCTTCCTATTCTGATGTTGGCAGCATCTTGACGAAGAATCAATTGGCTCTTGAGCCTTCTTCAGTTGAATTAAACTTTACACTGATGTTTTAACTTGCCTCTTGATTATTACATGTTTCTGTATCTAGTATTCTAAATCTAATTGACTGCATGATTTTTTTTTATTTTGGCCATGTTTTCTCTTAGCCATTTCAAAATTTTAAATTCTTATAAAGAACTCTGCCATAGGGGTGGAAGTAGCCATTAATTTTGTCAGAACAATGTGGTATCTCTAGTGTTCAAAATAACTGGCATCTGCATGGTGTATGATTGTCACAGCATATTTTTTTACTCTTAAGTTACAGAATCCTCTGATGTAAATAACTAAATTACCCCTTTTCCTTCATTTTCTCCTTTTTCTGGTAGAATGCAGATTACAAGTTGTTCATCAATCATTTCTGTATATATTAGAGGAAAAAAATTATTGCTGTAAAGTCCTATGTATTTTAAAGAAAATATGTCAAATTTTGGAAGTCTGGCTCTTGCACAGTTTTATAATTGATTTTGGTGCTAGCTGTAGATGTATTGTACTGTAGATGTGCTTGCTAGAAAAAAGTGTTGCTTCTTCTTCCAAAGAAATTGCAAACCATGTTTTTAATGAGAAAAAGGATTTTAGCTCTTTAACTGTGATTGCCTTGATGTGCAATGTGTGTGTTCTGGAAGTGATTCCTGTGAAATGTGTGAACACCTGGTACAGCAGCTACAGATCAGTGCAGTGGCTGCTGAACTTCCCTACGTTCAAATGCGTCCACTAAGTGAAGGTGAATGCAGTAGGTGGCTGAAGGAGCACGTGTTAAAAACAGCAATATGTTGGCAGTATAAAGATAAGTTGTCAGGAGATTTTATTTGTCTAATTTTACCTATTTGCATGTCATCACACATAAGTTTCTATGTTCAGATGATGGTTTTCTGAGCATTGGAAGACTTCAAATTCTTTGTTAGTTTTGTTTGAGGAGTCTGAAATAAATAATGTACTCTTGCTTTTTTTAATCAACAATTTTTTAAGTCAAAAATTAAGTGTGGTAACTATTTGTGGAAGTGAACCTACTAAAAAAACAGAACACATGTACTAAATATTTGTCTGGCTTAGACTTCCAAGTATGTTTCTCCTGCAGAGATCAGATGGACTTGATTTTTTTTATATTTTTCTAAAGTATAGAATACCATTGTCTACATGAAAGCATTCTGAAAAAAAACCAGTTTGAATTAATTTTTAAAAAGGATTTCATTGTTTTAGGCTCCTCTTGGGGCATTCCTATAAAAACCAAAAAATTTTAATTGTTTACTTGGTTATCTTCTAATAGGACAAAAACCTTAAAATGTATTGAAGCCTATTTAATCTTACGTAACTATCTGTACAAATTTAATGTGCACATTATGTTTGAAAGGCTTTTATGGTGTGGGTGACTGAACTTAAAATACCTAAGTAGTTGGTTTATTTCACAGGCAAATGTGTTGTTATCCCAATTTATCTTCTGTGTCCTGCCACTACATTTCTAGGTGTCTGTAAATTATAGTGGGATAAAGCCTTAGAGTGCAATATTATTATATCACAAGTACACTGCTTGCGGGGTTTAGAAAGTTCCAATCCAATAAATTTGTGATTATTTAAATTGTGTGATTGCATTTTAGGCCAGATTTATGGAATAACATGACTCAAAATAAATAACGATTTCAAAATTGGCTTTCACACTTTTAAAGTGGGAGATTTTAACGCCATTATCAAATCTGTAAAAGATACTAAGCAGAACTGAGTTGTCACAACAGAAAACATGATTAGGCACATGATGACACTTGGAATTGCTGTCTGCAGCCACCCATTTGTGCCCTCAGTTGCTTTCTCCCCTGTGTTGGCCTACTGTTGGCATTGCTGGGCAGTGAACTAGAATGGGAGACTTTCCCACCTGACAATGACTTTTTAAACTATGTTAGTTTTTAGCCAGATCTATTCTCAGGAGGTTTTTTTTGGCCGGACAGTTGAACTAGCACAGCACAGTCTTAAAGGCAGAAATCTGTGGTACTGTTGGCAATGAAAATAAATCTCTGTAAACTCGTAAGGCTGGCAAGAATCAAACCAGCCTGGTCTTCACAGCATTCATGGTGACGTCACATCATTCATGATTCCTAAACTTCTATGTTGCTGGCACATCTTTTTAATCTCTTTTCTTCTGTATTCTTTCTGAACACCTGCACCCTTAATGCATGTGACCAGTAATGAGTAATCCAGTCTTTTTCTCTCATCTGCACATGCTTGGAATTTTTTGCATTAGCATGCACTTTCCAAGTAGATATCCCTGTCGTCTTATCTCCATGTACATGATGTCTTTACACTCTCACACCGGGCACATCTACTTTTACTTTGATTCTTGCTGTTATAGTACAGCCCTTCTTGTCATCCTGACTTTTTTCCCTTTTATTTGCATGTTAATTATTTTAAGGTAGGTTTTTTTCCCTCTCTTTCACAATAATGCGGTTGTTCTGTTTTATTCCTCAGTAGTTCTCCCAGGCCTGAGAAAAGACATTGTTAGTCTGTTAGCTATAGACTGTTCTTGCATAGATAATGATTTTCTTGTATTCTCCTTCCCAAGTGCATCCAGTAACTTTGTAAAAGATGGGACTAGAAATTACTCAAATTAGCCCTGTGTTTAGCAGTTTTGAAAAACTGAAGCACTGAATCTACTCAGTGGCACTTGGGATGATTTTTCATTCATTGTTGTGACTACTTGAATTACAGAGGAATTTGATTGGAATTGTACAAGTATGAATGCACTAGATAAAGGAATATAATGCCCATCTTTTTTTGCACCAGTCTCTCTATGAAAGTTCACCTTCTCAAGAATGTTTTTATGTAGTTTTGCTTTGTTTTCTTTTTACTTCCAATATTTGAGTAGATATTCTTCACCTTGATTCTGTTGATGTTTTTAAACTGAAATTAAAATGCTAGTCTTGGGTTAATTTGCTAACCCTTTTTGAAAAAGCCATAAAACTAACAGCATTTATAGGCCATATTTTAAATAAAATAAAGGTTGATACAGTTGATTGAAGTCATGGATAAGCATATTATTAGTTACCATGATGGTTTCAGATTATGCATAACAGTTCTGTAATGCTTTGTAGTATTAAAATAAAGTATGCTACTCATTGGTGCCACAGTACTTCTACAGAGAGAAGGAGCCCCAAATTCCCAAATATTTGAAGAGTTTTGAATACTTAGGATATTTTCTTGCTATAGCAACCCATTAGATTGATAAGAGAGAAACAGTCATCACTTGCATTTATTTAGGATGTCACTGCCTGACTAAAAGCATATTTAAACTCCTTGCTAACCCTGCATTGTCACAAGAGAAATGTAAGATTTCTTGAAGATGCTGAAAATGCATTAATAACAAGTAATCTAGGAAATTAATTATAAGCCATTGCTGCATGCTTTACTCTGTTTTGAAATGGTATGTTTGTGTTGCTTTTGTGTATTGCTCACTTAGGTTTAGAGTAGATACTGTAAAAACAAACAAGTAAAAAAACACTAAAAAACTTAATAGGTTGTGCTGTGGAGGTGACAGCAGTAACAGTTGGTGCATTGTCACCAAATACTAGAAGTGCATGGTGTAATCATGTGCTTATGAGCCTTTAGGCACTCATGTAAACATAAGTCAGCCCAAATTTTTAGGTTTACCTGGCTTTAATATCACTGATTGTGTTGTGCTCTCTGGATGTGTGTTTGTACTCTCGCATGTGGCAACAGCAGTATATTTCATTTATTTCTGACAGAATTCCAACATGAATTGTTCTTGTCTTAAAAGGGACAGGGGTGCCAAGCAAAAGTTAATACTAAACATTTTCATAACATAATGAATTTATGTGGAAATAACATCTCTATTTCTGTGTATTAATTTATGAAAGTACTCCACTGGACAAACTGGTATTAAAAAGAAATGTAGGAAGTCTGTGTGTTTAATTTCCTGATACACACGCACATACACACGTATAAAATCATCTGCTAACTTCCATGTGCTACTAATATTTTGCTGAACTAGCCCACTAAAAACTGCTTCTAGGGTTTTAGATTTAACTTGCTGCATGATGGGATTTTCTCTGGAACAGCTGATTTCTCTCACTTTTAATGCAATGATTTGTGACTTCCGTTTCTCGTCTTTGCTGTTTGTCTGACTCTGATGTTTGTGCTTTCCACTTCACAGGCATGCAGTATGGTGGATATGTTAATAATCAAGCTAGCTCTGCACCAGCTCCCTTGTCATCAAGTTCAGATGATGAGGAAGAGGATGAGGAGGATGAGGAAGCAGGTTGGCTTTAGCTTTACACCAGTATCTTGTTCTCTTCCTACTCAAGGTTTTCCCCATATTTCCATCCCCTGAAACTTGTTCTTCCTTTAAGGCAAAGCATCACCCGGACTCTTCAGCTTGAAATTTCCCAGTTGTTACTAGTGTAGTAAACAAAAAGGACTTCAGTAGTGACCAACAAATAGGTCCTTTTTTTGTCATGTTAATATCAGATGTTTTATGAATCTAACAAAGTAATATTCACAACTTGTAAGAGTCCCATATTTTTAGTGTTTTGATTTGCAGTGAGTTTTAACTGAAGATAACTAGCAGTAGAACTTAGATTGATAATTGTTCAGGTTAAGCTACCAGATGCCATTTGTATCATTACATTAAACAGTGTTTACCTTGTTTCTCATTTTATGCATAAGGAACTCATACAATTAAGGTAGTAAATATTGAGAGGTTGTAAGTGTGCTTTTTAGGACAGTAAATTAATCTGTGCTGGGTTTTTTCTCCTTCTAAAGGTGTATGTCTCAATGGTCTGGCTCCTAGGTTCAGTTTTAATCTGCTTGCTTTGTAGAAAGCTAAGTTTGTTGATTTTTTTTTTAAGAAGCAGTTTGTCCTGATTGATTGAAGTGTTACGTACTTGGTTGCATTCTGCCCGTGTTTTGTCAGAATGACCTGGTTTTGTGAGTTTAATGTTTCTCACCAGTTTAGTTTCTTCAATTTTGGTAACCTATTCTTTTGGAACTTAAAGAAGTCTTTACTGGCTGCTTGAGTGGTAACAGTACAAAAAGCTTTTTTGAGATAAACATGAGACTACTACCCTTGTTGATAGATTGAAGTAACAGCACATACCTTGTACTTCTGGCTTTTAGTATTGATTTGGAATAGGAAACTATTGTAACTTTTTCTTTAATTGTATAATTCATGTTCTTAGAAAAAAAAACAGTGCCAGTTTTATTAAAATAATTAAATCATTACCTAGAATACTGTGAAAATAGTGTAGTCTACTGATAATAATTCTGTGAATAATGGAACAAACCAACGATGACGTCTGGGTCATAATTAAGAACAGTATGTTGGGTTTGCATACCAAGGTTTCTGTCCAAATGATGCTGATTGGGTTTTTTATCAATTGTAACCTTTTTCTTCTTACTTTGTTCCCTAAACAAAGTTTCATACTCCCTACCATTGTTCTCTCTCAAGTTCTGTACTTCACTAAAACCTGTAGCCTTGGAGGTATCATTGCATTTAAATTTATCTTATGGAAAAGAGTGAAAGAACACTCAGGTTCAATACGGAGGCTGCCTGATGAATAAGCAGCATCCTGTTTTATGCCCTGTCATCAGGAGCTAATGCAAATCCTAAACAGATTTCAGTAGACAAATTTCTGGCTCAGACTGTCGCAGTGGTCTTATGAAGAATAGGTGTTGGAAATCTGGTTGCTTGTGTTTGTGTAACTTCTCAATTGTTTGTTGACCTAACAAGTATATTTTGACTTTTCTGTAGTAAGACTTAGCAAAGCTTTAAAAGCCCTATTACTGATCAGGGTAAAAAAAGTCATGAATCTTGATTCCTTCCGCTTCTAGAATAGAAAATAAAATCTTGCAATTATGTTCTTTTGTGATCTCCAGGATTTAAAAAAAAGAAAATTTACAGTGAAAATCTGAAAACTAAGATTGTATGAATGTCACGAAATTAAATTTTCCTTTAAATAATATATTATTGTTAGCCTTACAGATTTTTAAAATAGCTTTTCTATTTCTTAGTTGAATGCTTTAAAGGCAAAATGCTCAAGAATTATCTATACTGTCAGGATGGTGCCATGGTATTTCTGTGTCCCAAGTGTCAGTGATATTATGTTTTCATATGCAGAGTCTCTTTACTTGGAAGTCTCAAATGTTCCACCATTGAAGTTCTCCCTTGAAATACTTTCAGCTTTGCAATGGGATGTGTGGTCATGGTTAATCCTTCTGAGTAGAACAGTATCAGTGAATCTTTTCAGTCTTTTCTGCCACAAAAATTATATATACAGTTTTCATTTTTTTCTCAATTCTTAAATTGACACTTTTTTCTCTATCACACTTCATGGCTTGGTGTGTTTCAAAGAGAAGATACCTTTTATCTTCTTTGCCCTTTTTTCATTGGAAATAAATGTATTTGAACAGCATTGGAAGAGATGTTTTAAAATAATTCTTTGTTTCCCGGATGTTTTACAATAAGATATTCAAGATCTGCGCATAGGTTGAACTAAAAATTAAGCAATTGAGTCTCTTCAGTCCTAACAGCTATGTATGAACTCATTGTGCTTTTTTATATCTTCCTAGTTAACTTTTGGTACTTATTTTTACACAGTTACTTTTTACTTTAGATTGAGAGGAAAGCTAGCTGTGAATTATAACAGTACAGAAAGGAGGGAAGAATTAAACACTTGTCAGTTGGGCATGGTTTAGGTGCGGATGGTGCATAATCACTCTGAAGATGATGGGAATCTTCTGTTGCTTGCATTTGTGAAGAAAGTCATGAATGGACTGTTTTAAAAATGTTCATGGCCTCAGTTGATATAGTCTAGAAAGAACTTTTGGTTTAATAGAAAAATATTTTTATTTCAAGAAACAACTTTTATCATTGTTTTTGTCTTTTTCCCATTGGTCTCTCTTGCTGTTTGTTGGGCATGTGCTTGTTTGTTTTTAGTACCATGCTGATTATACTTTCTCCCTCTCCTCTTTATACAGTGGTGATAGTTCCAAATCTTAGGGATGAAGTGGTGGGTTTTTTTCTCAGGATCTTTCTTCACAGTTTCTTATCAAAGGTTTTAGGAAAAAAAATCTCAATCTTTTATTTATCAAAAGTTTGCTATTTCTGATGTCCCTAAAGTTAAACTATTTTCCTCCTTCAGCACTTGATAGTTCCTCTACTACAAGCAGTGCCTCTCCTGTTCTGAACAATTATGATGCCCTGGAAGGAGGTGGCTATCCAGGTAAGCAGTTTGTTTTGAATTATTTATTTAAGTTTGTAAATGTGTTTTTTTATTGCCTCTGGTGGTTTTTATTGTTAATTAACAAGTAGATGAAAGGCAGCGCCTATGAAAGGAACAGGGGAAGTCATCAGAGGAAACATGTCTTTTTAAATAGTTTCTCACAGTTTTAACACTGAAGTTCATATGACCATTTCATAAAATTTCCCTGATTCATAAGTCATACTTTCCATTGTAGTATTGAGGGTAGTGATGAAAATATGCTAAGTGTGAAAGCAGCATCTTTTTTCTAGATTATACTGTATATACCTGATTGTGTTGTTGACATTAGGAGCTGATAATAGTTGCTGACACATCACAGGAGTTTTGGGAGACCAACAATATCAGCTTGCAGAGATGCTTGGATCAGGTTATTGTCTTTTATTTTTCTTCATTTAAAGAAAATGGCTGCTGTTCTGCTTACTCTTAGCTCTAAAAATATCAGGACTGGCAGGTTGGTTCTAAATGAACCTACTGGCTGACTACCTTGGTCTTGAAATCTGTAGAGCTGCCATATTGAGACCAAGTATTCAAAGTATTTTAACCAGTATTTTAAAATAATAGTTGGATTAATCTGGAGGGCCACACCCCCTCCTGGCTCGTTTGCCTTGTTGTGGCCCCTGGGAGTGTCACTGTAGTTTGCTGTAGTTTGATGGGTTCCTGATTAAAGTGAGATATTTCTCAGTTAGAAAGCTGGTATTGTTATCCACATAGAGTCTAGCAGGACTACAAATTCTACCCTCTGGCCTAGTAACTAACCATTTTGGTTCTGCTGAAAGCATATTCTAAAAATAACTTGTTCCTTTTTTTAAAGATAAACAGAGTCAACATTAGGTTTCTTAAATCCGTTAGGGTTTTTTTATTATTTTATTGGGTTTTTTCCCCTCATGGAGTGTTCATGCCAAACAGTTTCTTGGCAGTTGGTTTCTTGAGTGCTTTGTTCCTTTGCTTACACATTTCCCAGTTGACTTCACCAAGCTTAAATTCTTCTGAAACTTAGCTCACATCTGTAGACATTTCGAAAGAGTACTTTAATCTCTTACAGCTGTTAAGTTCACGGTGTATTTAGGTCTGTGTCTTACTTTCAGTTTGACCTTTAAAAATAGTAAACCTAAAGTGTGCTGCAGGCATATACAAGAGAAACTTGCATCAGGTTGAAGCTTCAAAAGAGACCATGCTTAATTTCTCTTGTACCATTTTTTAATACTGTCAAAACATAAGGCTAAGCCAACAGAACTATTCTCTAACTGTAGGAACGACTTCTCATTAAGTAATTGTAGGATGATTCTAGTCATGTTATGACAGTTTTCAGAACTGGTAGAGAGGAGACTAAGCATGAATGGTCTCATTTGTGGTTTATATCAAATGTATATATTGGAATAAAATGTGGTTCTATTTTTACTCAAGTCAAATGATTTTTTTTTCAAGTAGCCTCTTTTTGTAAAGTAACATTTTGTTTGTAGTGACACAAGTCTCTGGTCATCTTTCCATACACATTGTCAAAATCCTTGAAGTGATCTTCCTTTTTTATTTCTTTTTTCAGTGCAGAAAAATAACTTGATGGATAATGAAAAAACTTAGAATTGGCAATGTTGTTTTCAAGCATTTAGGAGTTTACATTTAAATTAAGAAGGAAATAATAAGTATATTCAATACCTGTGGCATTTCTTTTGTCTTTCCAGAGACGCGTTCTGTGACCAGCAGCCCGGTTCCCTCTCCATCAGTCCTCCAAACATCAAAAGCTTCTAAGCCCTTTGGTTATGGATATCCAGCACTGCAGCCAGGCTACCAAAATGCAACACCCCCTACTCCTGTGCAGCCCAGTAATCCGGGACACCATCCTGGTTTTCAGCACTATCCACAGGCTTGTATTTTTAATTTAAAAATTACTTAGTGAAGTAAATTCTTGGGAAAACCCTTTTCTGCCTGATATATTTCCCCTTTATTTTCATATTTCATATTTTTATAATTTCTGAGACAATAAACATTAGGTATAATATTGATGTCATAGCTCTGGTTCTAAACTTTTTATAGGAAGGCTTTCGAATGGAAGTTTTAAGTGTGCCTCCAAGTAGTTAGGCTTAACAAGTTTGCTTCACCAGTTATTAGTAAACTCCACACTGTTAAGGTTTGATGTTTGAAAGAGCTGAACTTTATTGATAGAAAACTATAAAGAAGCATAAGGATCAGCATATATCAGAGCATTGCTATAGGCTGTGATCTCCAGCATTAAATGACCTTAGGAGCAAGGCATGGCATAGGGTCCAGATGAAAGAGCTCTGTGGAGCTTGTGCTGGCTGTGTGTAGTGGAGCAGGCTGCCTGCATCTGCTCTGTTTTCCTCATAAAGATAGCTCCAAACACCCAAGAAATTGTGTACAATCACCTGGTTCCTGTTGTACACATGAATCCCCCGAGAACAGTGGCAGAAGAAGAGCCAGATAATGAGGCAAGACACAAATGCTGAAGAAGTGCAGAGGAATGTATGTGTGAAGGGGTCTAGAAAAACAAACATACTGATGCAGAAATCCTGCTCTCTGAAGTAAGGGCCAACTGGCAAAGACAGTGAAACTGCCGTGGTGGGTGATCAAAATTCCTTACTGCGTATAACATCCAGTAACACTTTCATTGTCATAGGCATAATGTAACATGTGACTAGTGTTCTTTCTTTCGTTTAATTCCAAATTTCATTTAATTTTTTTTTTTTTAATTGAAGGGGTTGAGTTCGTCTTTACTATAATGTGAGATGAAGTTAGGCTCTTTCAGGAGCACACAGTAAAAGAAAACCAGTTGCCTCAAGTGAATTCTGGTTGGACGTATAGGGAGAAAATTCTTCAGAATGGGAGTGGGGAAGCACTAGAACAGATTGTGCTGTGAAATTGTCAATCCTTAGATATTTTCAAAACTTAGCTGGATGAATCTATATGAGCAACCTAACTAACTTTTAAGTTAGCCTTCCTTGAGCAAGGAGTTAGACTACCAGACCTCAAAAGTGCCTTCCAACGTAACCTTTTCTCCTCTTCTATGATGTTTTGTTTTAATTTTAAAATAAATATTTAAAGACAGTGTCTGTAACTTGGAAAGGTTGATTGTAACAAAAGTTAAATTGCAGAGGAGAGTGGGAGAATTTGTGTCAGCCTTTTTAGTAACTTGTTTTCTTATGCTTGGGGAGATTGAAGAATTACATGTGACTTCCAGTGTTGATTTGTGTAATGAATTTGCATTTTGTCCTATGGTACACCTTTGTAAGGTGTGTCACATTCATTGTAGCATATTTAAATTTTTACAGTACAACACCTCTTTTGTTTGTTTGGGTTTGTTACTAATTGCTGCTGTATCTTTTTTTGATACGTGTCTGGAATGGAGGGCACTACAAGAAGATTGAAGGTTGTTATTTAAACATGATTGTGTGTTTACCTCTTTGTCATGCTCTTACCATTTTCAGCAATATCCAGGTGTGAACCAGCTGTCCTCTTCCTTAGGAGGATTAAGTCTGCAGCATTCTCAGCAGCCAGAAAGCTTGAGACCAGTAAACCTTACACATGATAGAAATATTTTACCGGTGTCTTCAGTTCCAGCACCTGTGCCTAACTTGAATTCAGATCTTAGGAAATTAAACTGCAGTCCAGAGTAAGTTTACTGTGTCTGGGACAGTGTCTTCTGTTTTTTAGCGGGCAATAATTATTTAAGATGTCAAAAAGTGTCTCAGCTGACTCCTGACTTTGAATCTTAGTGATAAGCTAATAAAACCCCTTTTAACTGAAAGTAAGTTTATCCTCTGAATCATTACACAAATATTGTAACTGTCTTACCATCAGAATACAATATATGAAGTGAGTGTAGCTGGTTTCTTAGTACTTTAATAATTTTTCTATATCTTCACCTTGTTTTATCCATTAAAAAAAGGTATTTTAACACCTTAATGTTACACAATATAGTTCATAGAATATTTTGTAATATTGCATAGGATTTTTTCCAAAAAGTATTATGATTATCCCTGAATACACTTAGTAATTTATGAGTATATTTTACTATGGTAATTCTGCAATCACATGTCCTTTTGCCTCTAATTAACATTAAGTAGTACTATCAGCTATCCCAAGTCAAGTGTGCAGCAAAGTACAATGGAAAGTGCTATTCCCCAAAGATTTTATTTGTAATTCCAAACTAAATATTATTCATTGCCACAAAGTGACTCAGCATCCTTATTGCTGTAGTGACAGTGCATGGTCCCATCAGAAAACTTGAAGGCCTGGAAGTCATTCTTACATGTGGAACACTTTTGACAGCACTGTTTGTGCATTGGGCTTTTTTAGTGTCCCTTCATGTTACACAAAACAAAAAGTTTTGACTCTCTCAGTATTTGGGATCCTTTTCTACTGTTTTCTTATATAAATACGACATTCTGAGAACTAGTTAAATAGTCTCGTAGTTAACTGGAAAACTGTTTATAATGAACAGAAAAATACATCGTTTTCATTGAGTGTTGTATCTAAAGCAGATCTGTCTCTTAATTGCAAGTTAGTTTTGGTATACTTGCATTGCTGAACTACATACCTGTGGAGTAGGGGAGTATTTTTTTGGTTTTTTATAAAGCCTTTTTAAAAATCTTTTTGCATTTTTTTTATTAAATCATCTTTGTAAAACATGGATATCTTAATTTTCTAAGTTCTTTAATATCAGGTGTTAACACAGTGTTTTCAACATTATTTAAAATTTCATTTTTAACATAATGTTTCAATTTCCTTTCAGCTCATTTCGATGTACATTGACAAATATTCCACAGACACAGGCTTTGTTAAACAAAGCTAAGCTTCCTTTGGGTTTGTTGCTGCATCCCTTCAGGGACCTGACGGTAAAGTACTTTACTTTTTTTTGTGTGTGTGTGCGTGCTTGTCTTATATATGCATTTGTTCTATTTTCATTCAAACAATAAAATATAATGAACTCCTAAGTCCTTCTAACAGAAGTACCAAAAAATTGTGACTTAGAGACGAGGAGAGCAAAAAAAGCCTTGAAATTACTACATCATTGAAATGCATAAGGGAGAAACCCTTCTAGTTTATTTTTTTGTTGTTGGAAATCTTTGCTTGCCTGTGGTTCTCCGAAGAATTGCCACTCTGTTGGGCTCACAGCTGTCAGATACATCTTGAAAAGGTGTTTACAGAGCTCTCCTGAAGAGAGGTGCTTGGTTTGAATGTGTGACTGGCCTGATACTGGCTGTCAATAGAACGTAAGCACAATATAAGATTGAAGCTATATTCATAAGCTTCACTCATTCATTCATGTGAAGCAACTCCTCTCAATCTAGTATACTAACATTTATGTAAAAATGTGAATAGCTGTCTGGTATAACTTCTTTTTATTACATGTGTGTTCTTTGTGTAAGCTTTGCTGTCTGTCATATTTCATATAGAGTCACTCAAAAGTTGTCCTTTGATAATTCCTTTTGCCACAGTAGCTGTAATTTAAAGTAATTTAATTTAAGATCTTACTACATCCTTGATTTTGAGACTATATTAAGACAATAATTAAATGGGTTTTTTTTGGTTTTGAGGTGAAGATTGTTTTTAATAGACATCATAATTACTCTATGAAATTGAACTAAACAGCTAAAAGAAAAGATGATAGAAAATGAAATCTTAAAAAGTGCAGATGAACTGTACTGCATAGAGATGATTTCCATAAAGTATATTACATATCTTTGTGACAGCTTTTCGTTGTTTCCTTTTTAGCAATTACCAGTAATAACGTCAAGCACAATAGTGAGATGCAGATCCTGCAGGACTTATATCAACCCTTTTGTTTCTTTCATCGATCAAAGGCGGTGGAAATGCAACCTGTGCTATAGAGTTAATGATGGTCAGTGACTGTAGCTGGAGATGCTTGCAATTATGGAATCTCTTTCAAATATTTGCATTGTATCAGTCCCTGGGATATTTTAGATTGAAACACAGACTACAGTGACAATGTCCTTATGATCTAGAGATTTGAAAAACATCTTAAGTTAGATGTGTTGTGCTTTTTCTTGAAGCAAAGTATTGTTTTGCAGTCTTTGGGGAGATGAAGAAAATGTATTCATAATATGCTGATTACTTGTCTAATGAAATCAGCTAATCCCACTGACTGCTGTTGCAATATGCAAATGGAAACATGATGACAGCTACAATCCAGGCCAGAGGTTATGAGAAACAGTACAGATTGCTGCTTGTTGTGAAATGCTCTACTTGCATTGCTGTTTTATAGTTGGGGATCTGTTGTTGTTTAAAGTATATACGTTTTCTTTCCAATTGCTGAACTTTTATGTTAAAGATATGCTTGAGATATTTGAAATGTTCCTTTTTTTTAATGCATCCTTAATGTGAATTTTTTGCTGTTGCAATAATTGAAGTATGCCCACATTACTTTGCATTTAGCTGCAATAATGGTTTTTATTTTCTGACAAAAATATAATCTGTATTTGGGGGCAATTTTTTTTTAATAGTTCCTGAAGAATTTATGTATAATCCTCTGACACGGTCTTATGGAGAGCCTCATAAACGGCCAGAGGTGCAAAATTCTACAGTGGAATTCATTGCTTCTTCAGACTATATGGTAAAAAAAAGTTTTCATAGTAACTTCAACAGCAATTGCATATTAATATAATAGTGCTTGAAATTAATGTCGCATATTGATCCAGTGGTGTGTGTTAATTTTTCTGTGAAGCTCCTCTTAACACCAAGGAATAGTTAAATTCATATTTTGAGTTTTGGCTGATGTAAACAGTCAGAAGCTTTTGAGTTAAAAGTAATTCAATGTGTGTTGTCATCCAGTGTAGTTTAATGTGGCACAGTCAGATTGAAATCTGATGCAGTGTGATTTCTGCCTTCCTCCCTCAATTTGAGGATGTTTTGAAAGACCAGTAATAGAATAATGAACAAATTAATTCAGCTTCAAATTTCTAGTTAGTAATTGTGAAGAAGTGATTCTTATTAGGAGTCAGCTTACAATTGCTGGGGTGGTGATCTTGTCTGCCTGGGAAAAGGCCTAGTTCATAATGATTATCAGCAGCAGCAAAAATAAATTGTTCTCTTGTCTTTGAATTGAAACATTGTGGCAGACATTTAACAGTGAATAAACAGCTTGTTACATAGTTGGGGGAAGGGTGTAGGTAGAATGCTTTAACCCTGTTTCATGGATCAATACAATGGAATTTAAAAGATGGATGTCTGTATTTCTCATCGTGTTTGGAAGGAGGGACTAAAATAGCCTTTTTTTTCCCTGAAGTATAACATTTTATGTTTATTACAAATGACTGTTATTAACCACTGGAGATTGTGGTTGAGTCTATCTGCACGCTGCTTAGTAAATTGCCTTTATTGCATAGTGTATACCTTGCATTTTTCTAAGTATTCCCTTTTCCTACTTTCCTTTCTAATGACTAATTACTTTTAACATTTCTTTGAATATGATTTTTGAGTGTGTTTATTTTTTTTTACTTTGTAGCTTCGTCCTCCTCAGCCTGCGGTATATTTATTTGTTTTAGATGTGTCTCATAATGCAGTGGAGGCTGGATATTTGACAATACTCTGCCAATCGTTGCTGGAAAACCTAGACAAGTAAGAGTATAAATAATATTTTCAAATCAGCTAACTTGTTCTGAAAAATTGTAACTGAAAATTTTGAAGGAAATTTCAAAATGTCTATACATTCTGTCCCTAAAGGGCAGAAGTTCCATTGCATGGAATTCTTTCCTTGCATGTGTATCTGCATATGATTTAATTATTTATCTGCAAAGAATATTTAGCTGTAACTTCTAACAACACGTTGATTGTACAGAGATTTTTAAATTTCATTCTTCCCCCCTGCCAAGACCAACAAAAATAATAAATCACAGAGGTTAAATTTATCTTGTGCTAAAAGGTTTGAGGTGCTGCAAACTGGAACATGGTAACCACGACAGTAAGGCTGCCTAGGTGAATTGTTTTGTCAGTTTGTTTTTTTTAGTTCACAGTTACGCTGTGCCAATATCTGTGATTTTATTTTTGCACTGGGACAGCATGCATGGGATTGTTCCTAGTGCATTTTGAGCAAGGGTTGATGAGCTTCACTGTGTTCATGTCTTTTGACAACTAATGCTGTGGAGGCCTTGCCTTGAAAATTCCTTTCTACAAGTTTTTCTTGGTGAACTTGGTTTTCTCATGAAGAAGCCAACATATACATTAAAAATATTTGCTTCCATTTTTTGGTTCAGTCTTTTTTTGTTAAGTTTTTTTATGGCTATTTTGTCAACAGAATCTCAGAAGCATGCTTAATTATTTTAGGAACATTCATAAAATCCCATGCAAAGTCCACAGGAAAATCAGTGCATCCACCTCATTTATATACCCAGATGGTAACAACAATATTTGCCTCTATTGCTCTTGATCACTGTCATGGTTTTCAGCACTTCATGATGTTTTTATATTTTACTTGAGAAATCCCATGTAGTCTAATTTTGTATTATGCCATACACTGAAATATGGTCCACATAAGAAATAAATATGTTGCATTGTAAAGACACTGGATTTTGGTTTAGAGCTGTAAGTACTCTGTAACTACATGGTAAATGGGGTTTTGAATTAGGAAAAGGCAGAATGCACTGCTTTCTGTTAAAGAACTGAGAAGACTGTCTTCTTTCATGTCTCATGTTTAAATGAACTTATTAAGTTCTCTTGTGGAACAAAACATCAATATATTAGTGAATGCTTATCTGTAACACTTGGTCTTATAAACTGTATCATTACCCCAGCTTTTCAGAAAATGCTGAGGAAATATTGGTTGTATTCATGTTTCAGATCTCCCTTCTTATGTTCTCCCTTCACTTCTTTACACATTAACTGAGTTTCTTCTAACATCAGCAGGAGCCCTGAGTATTTATATGTCTTCAGAGAGAGATTTAGGGCTTAATAGTTTATTTTTTAATGCTTCAGGCTGCCTGGAGATTCAAGAACAAGAATAGGGTTCATAACATTTGACAGCACTGTTCAGTTTTACAACTTGCAAGAAGGTTTATCACAGCCTCAGATGCTGATTGTCTCCGATATTGATGGTAAGTAAAAAGAAAGTGGAAGCTGAATTTTTGAGAACCTATTATTTTTTTTTTCCAGAACAAAGGTTAGAATCTCTCAACTATTTGCTATTAGGTCAATGTTATTGAATGAGAATATTTTTTTGAAAAATACTCTTGCACTAACTACAGAGTAGGTGATGTTTAAATGTAAAATTCAATAGTTAATTTTGCTTTGAATCAGACAAGCTTTGTATGGACTGTATTACTCTCTCTAACACACATGTGTGCATATAATTTACTTACTTATCTGCAAGGAATATTTAGCTGTAACACACATATTAGAAAAGTAGACTGTTTCATGATGTTTGTAGCAGTGGGCAATGAAATGTTTTGTTCTATTTTAGTGCTATTTTTTTTCTTTAATAATTTTTTTCTATTGTTTCCATAGATATTTTCCTACCTACACCAGATAGTTTACTTGTAAATCTTCATGAAAGCAAAGAGGTATGATTGCTCAAAATACATAATTAAATTTCAGATATTAAATATATAGAACAGATGTTCCTGTTAAACTTTGAATTCAAATTTAATCTTCATAATATATAGTTCCAATGCTAATTTTTCATTATGGAAGTATTACATGTTGTTTCATTGATACATCATAGCTTTTAAAATTACAACTTTGTTTTCCTTAGTGTGTTAAAACTGAACTGAAATATTTGGTACCGATTCTGCCACTTCAGTTGTAGCAGTAAGCTTTTTGGAAACAACAGAAAATCTCAAGCTTGCAGAATCTCATAAAACACCTTTCAATTTGTTCTGCAGCTGATAAAAGATCTATTGAATGCATTACCAAACATGTTCACCAATACAAGGGAAACACACAGTGCATTGGGCCCTGCTCTGCAGGCTGCATTTAAACTGATGTCTCCAACGGGTGGTCGGATCTCTGTGTTTCAAACTCAGTTACCGTCTTTGGGAGCAGGGCTTTTGCATTCCAGAGAGGATCCCAATCAAAGGTCAAGCACTAAGGTAAAAAGCTTCCCTTATTACTCATTTCTAAAGACTAAGGACTGGCCATGTCTTCCTGACTTGCATAGTTCTGCAGATCAGTTGATTGGTCTTCATTTATAGCAATTAACTAAATTATGTCTGTGTTTACGTATTTAAGATCATTACTTTATACATGTATGTGTGGTATTACTTGTTTTGAAGTGCATGAGCTGTCTTTGGCCTTTGGTCGATAATTTTTCTTGGCAAGGAAAAGAAGCTGCAAATATTTGTGACTCAGGTACTCAGATGCTGCTGAATAGTATGTCTTTTGTTCCATGAAGTCTAAAAAGCATGACTGTTGTCGCAACTCCTCCCTGTATGATTTATTTACTAAAGGTGGTCCAGCATCTTGGTCCAGCAACAGACTTTTATAAGAAGTTGGCACTGGACTGCTCCGGCCAGCAGACTGCTGTGGATTTATTTCTCTTAAGTTCACAATACTCTGATCTAGCTTCTCTTGGTAAGGAGTACCTGATTCCCTCTTTCTGCACTGTTGTCTCTCTTCAGAAGCACAGGCTACCTCAGGAATTCCTAAGTCATGTAAATATTTTAGCACTTCTGTAATTGCAGCTCATGTTGCAAAGGAATTGACCTTGAAGTTGATGGAAGTAAAGAACAGAAGTATTACATTGGTGGTATCAGACAATTTATTATATGATTTCAAAGTTCTGAATGAGAAGTATTCTCCTGCTCAGGAACAGGAAACAGAAACATGGCAAGGAATAAATAAAGTTTAATTATAGGGGTAGAACAGAGTTTTCATCTTTCAATAATTATCAAATATTTGTCTCTTTACATACACCTAATTTTACCTCTACACCATTAGATATTTCTGCAAGCACTTCAATCTTAGCTGCCAAATGTAGGATGCTTATTGAGCTTGGTGTATGGTTAGGTCATTATGTTTTGGGGTGATTAATTTCTATCTTGACTCGCCTGGGTCTGGAACAGTTCTCATTGTCTTACTGATGTGGGTGATATTGAGAAGATGAACATAGACGTGACTTGTGGAAGTCTGGACACAATTTTTATGTCCTGATTTTATGTTACAGTTTTATTTCTTAAGTGTATCTTTCCTTCCTTCACAGCTTGCATGTCCAAGTATTCTGCTGGATGCATCTATTACTATCCATCTTTTCATCGTAGCCATAATCCTGCTCAGGCTGAAAAATTGCAAAAAGACCTCAAAAGATACCTTACAAGAAAGATTGGATTTGAAGCAGTTATGCGCATAAGATGTACAAAAGGTGTGTCTTAAGTACTGATTCGTATGGAATGGTTGGTGTAACCATGTTAGCAAACATTTTGAATGTGCTTAGTCATTAGCAACATTAAACTGAATGTTATTTTTCTTTCTTTGAAGAGTAAGAGGGTTACCTTTTTTGTGTTAAGTTAGCTTTTGGTGATTTTTTGTTTTGTTTTTTAGTTGATGGTACCATCTCACTCTAAGTTACACAATATAAGTGTGTGTAATGTAAGGGCATCATTCACTTTGGAGTGTTCAGAATTGAACTTGAAGTCTACAGGATCATGTTGAAACATCTAATAATTCATGTAATTGGTTCTACATTGATAGAATTTTTACTGTGTCCTTCAACCTTAGCTTGAGGGGTGGGGTATTAGTTATTGGTGAGAGTTTTCCATGCGGTTTTAACCTCACTCTGAATTATTTAATCTGCTTCTAGGTCTTTCAATACACACTTTCCATGGGAATTTTTTTGTACGATCTACTGATTTACTGTCCCTTGCCAATGTCAATCCTGATGCTGGATTTGCAGTACAAATGTCCATAGAGGAAAGTCTGACTGACACATCTTTGGTTTGTTTTCAAACAGCTCTTTTGTATACTTCCAGTAAAGGTAAATAAATTCAAATTAATTAGTCAGTGGGTTTTTTGTTTCTTTTTGTGGTGTAATGTTTATGAAGTTAGTTCCACAGCCTTTTGTTGTGCTCTACAGCCTAAAAGAATCTTGTCAGAGCTAGTAATCTAGTAAGCCTACTTGGCAGTTAATTACATAATGGAAATCCTTACAAACACTGTTTTAATGTGAAAATTTCATCTGTATTTGACATAGTGCTGATTCAGCAAGATTTTTTCACTTAGAAGTCTGGTCATTGTTACAAGCAGTAACATGTTTGGCAGGCACTTTGTCCAAATACACAGACCTGTGATGGATTGGATCAAGCTGCAATTACTGCACTGGGTGAGCATAAAGAATAGCAGCTAATTTCTATGGTAGGAGATGCCACAAAATTTTGTCAGGTTGAAACAAAATTTGAACAGGTTGAGACAGGAATGGGAGACAGTGTTGCAGCAATTTCTTGACTGGTTTTCTAGAATGGGTGCATCTTAGATGGGAGGAGATGCTGTAATGACTGAATTTGCTTACTTCTACCAGGAGAGAATGCATAATGATTTCCACTAACTTCTCGTAGGTGAGCGTCGAATTCGAGTGCACACACTTTGCTTGCCCGTAGTGAGCTCCCTGTCTGATGTGTATGCAGGGGCAGATGTTCAAGCAGTTGTGTGCCTCTTAGCAAACATGGGTGAGTACAGACCAGGAAGATTCACATGTTTTTTAGTATGTTCCTAATTTTGCTAGCCGTTGAAATGAAGTAGTGAATGAAGCGTGGATATTATTAAAAACGTTAGAGTGCGATACACTGAAGTCTATGAGTGCAAAAGATGACAAAACCAAATTTATACTGAAACTGTGAACTGAAATACTCCTTGTTCTGAATATTTAGTTGACCTTAGTCTTTTAAAAGGAGCCTTCTTAGTTTTTTCTCTTGTGGTTAGTAAAGGACAAAGAATCATAACACATTTGGATCAAAACAATTTTTTGTGTCATCATTATCATTGTTGTTCAGTCAAACTTTAGCATTCTAGGATTACTTAAGAAACAGTGATTCAGTTTACTGAGTTGCTGGAGACTAAAAGGGAATTTCTGACAACAGTGTACCGGTTTTCTATTCTTCTGTTGTTGCAGGGTTGAGGATTCTTACTTATCCCTTAATTGTGGGTCATAAGTAGCTGTTTCTAGACTGAACTCTCCTGTTAAATGTGTATGACTCTGTGCAGCATTTTAGCATGTGCTAAATTGTATATTAATATTGAAATCAGTTAGAAGAAGTAAATTGTAATTCTGTGTCTTTTGGATTGGAACTAGATGATTTTTAAGGTCCCTTCCAACTCAAAGCATTCTGTGATCTCCTCTTAAATGCACATTCAGTCCAGCAGGTGGCTTCCTCCAACCAAAGGATTTGCAGCCCTTGCTCAGCAGAGAAAGATGAGGTTGCATTTACACTAATCACAATTTTGCCACTGAAGTAATGGAAGAAATTTCTTATGTGAGGGAGAAAAGAAAAATCAAAATTAATTGCTGTAAATCTTATCTTGGAGGTTGGGCAACAGCATTTCAACAATAGCTAAGTTGTTTGTATAAGGTTTAAATTTATGTTTAGACTTCACTATGTATGATTCTTTAAACATTTCTTTTAATTCTCCAAGAGTACAAACCAGGGAGCCAAAATTAGCTACACTGTATTTTTGAGCATTATAAAAGTGAGTTTCTGTATGGATAGTCATCTAATTTACTCCCAAAAAAAAGTTAGGACCGCAGATGCAGTTTGGGGGATTTTTTAGTCTTAAAACATAATCCGGAAGTGCAACTCAAATTTTCACAGTTCAAGGGAATGAGTGAGGCCATGTCTAGTAACTTCTTCCCTCCTTCTAACCCCCTAGCTGTGGATCGCTCCGTTTCATCCAGCCTTGCAGATGCAAGAGATGCCTTAGTCAATGCCGTGGTGGACTCCTTGGCAGCATACATGTCAACTGCCTCAAATCTGCAGCAGTCCATGCTGATAGCACCAAATTCCCTCAAGCTTTTCCCACTCTATATTTTGGCTCTTCTCAAACAGGTATGTATGATCTAGTGGATTAGGGTTTGATGTTTAGTTCATTGTTCTGTTTGAGGAGTTCTTCAGTTGTAGGTCAAGCAATGTCTGTACTTCTCTAAAATTATGGAAATTGGATTACCATCTTTATGCTGACTGGACTTTATTGTAGAAGATGACTATAGTAGCTCATTTTAAATTATTAATGTCTGAACCATTTATTAATTTATTTGATTTTGAATTTCTTATGTTTAGTCTTACATTGCTTTACAATGAAAATAAATATATAATTTACAATTAGCATTTCTGAGATTTTGGCAGCTCATTAGTGTAGCCCATAAAGGTTGTTGGAAACTCCTTATTAGTACTTCTTCATTTTTATTTTATGAAGGAAAAACCAAGTATTTTCCAATACATCCTTTTTGTACTTTAAAGTTCCAAGAAGAAAAATTAGTTTCCATGGAAATACGGTGAAATTTATTCTAGAAACTCAAGTGATATAGTTGAAAGTTCACATAGAAGTAATTACTACTATTTTAAAATTATTTTTTAATGATACCTTTGTTTGGATTACTTAACATCGTACTTAAAAAGTGAGAGCTTTCTGCAGGATTTTGTTATGAATAAATCTCATTGCTTAAAGGTTTTCATGTCTGACAGTTCTTGGTTTTGTTATGATGAATAAACCTTTATATAAGTCTTGTAAGAGATCTAAGCATAATAGTGTATTTTCTTTGGCTTAGTGATTATTTCAGTCTCTAATATACTGATTATGGTTTTTTGATGCTTGCATAACAAATGCAGTTAATGGCGAGGAGAAAACAGACATTTATTATCAAGATCTGTGTAAACGACAGAAATAAGGGTGGCTGGGAAAAGTTGTTTAGGTTTGGGGTTTTTATTCTCTTTATTAACAATAATAAAACCTGGGATATAGAGAAACCAAACTCAAAATGCTTGTGGCAGCCAAGAAGGAGTGATGTCCTTAGCTTTGTTGTAGAAGTGAATATGAATTTTGGTTATAGGAATGTTCTCCATTGAGTCAGAATATTATGTTTACTTCATTTTGTTGCTTCTCACAGCAATTGTGTACCAGTTGCTTCTAAAGGAGATCTGAAAAATTCAGTTGGAGAGAGTTAAAAAATAAATTTTATCCCACAAGAGTCTAGTTTTTCCTATAAAAATGAAAGTATGTTTCCTTTCCAAAGCTTTTCCTTAACATTGAGTTCTTACTACTATAAATTCAGATTTAATCTTGTGCACGCATATACTTTGCCTGAACTCTGCTTGTCTCCTATCTTTCCTGTGCTAGCTTGCACTTGTGAGTTTCCCAGGCCAGTGTCACTTGTCAAGAATGAAAATGAGAAATGCTGACCCGGTTGCATGCAAATTTTAGACAAACTGAGGGAGAAATTTATTCTCCTTCATCAGTAAGGATTATGTTTTAAACATCTTGCTGAAGCTCAATGGTTAAGATTCTACCAATAAGATACATTCCTTTACAAAAGCTTTGCCACCTTCACTTGACACTTTGAAAAGTCTGAAATGCACTCTTACATGTGACATAAAGTACAGGATTTGTTAGAGTAGTAATGTTCTCTTGCAGAAAGCCTTCAGAACGGGCACCAGTACACGCTTGGATGATCGTGTCTATGCAATGTGCCAGATGAAGAGCCAGCCTCTTGTTCATTTGATGAAGATGATACATCCCAACTTGTACAGAATAGACAAGTTGACTGATGAGGTATGAAGCCTGGTTATAGCATTTTCTAATTTTAATGGCCCAATGACTCAAATATGTCTGACTCAAATAGGTGAATATAAACTCAGTGTTCTTCAGTGTAGTTACTCATTTTATACTCCACCCCTACCAGTCTTTGAGATGCCAACTTTCAACTGGCCTTGTGAAGTTCTTTTTGTGGCACTTAAATTGAAACACTGTGTTCGGTGTGCTTGTGCTCTAAAGAATCTGCAGTGTCTTCAGGACATCCAGTTTTATTAGCAAAGGCTAATAAGATCAGTTATTTGGAGTACAATAATACAAAAATAGGGCTTATTTTACTCACTGAAATTAATTGACCAACCAGATTTTAAATCATAACAGAATTCTAATCTGCCATTTAGCACTACTTCAGTTTAAAGTATTTGTGACAAAGGCTGCTCTTCAATGTCTTGTTTCTTTTAAAAATTGTGTAAAATTTAAATTAAAAAAAAAATTAAATATTTAAAAAATATTACAGAATTCCTTTTAAATGTTTTTGCTGGTTTTCTTTTCTCTTAGCACTTGATTCTTGAGAGTATTGAGTAAAGCCTGGAACTTCTCCAGGTAGAATTCTGTAGCTTGATTTTAATAACTGTGTCTAAATCCCCAAAAGCTGCTAATCTATGGCATTATCATATGAAATTTTTTAAATAGTGATTTTTAAAATAACCTCATACTACATGGGCACGTGCTTAGTCAGTAGAGTATTTTTTCCCTATATTATTTGCAGAATGCTTCAGAGATTCTTGAGATATCTGGCCTGTTTTTGTATTGGAGGAGGAAGTAACTTTAATCTGAAAATACTGGAGGGCTGTGTTCTTTTTTATTTTTTTTATTGTTTTTTCTTGTTTTATTGCTGGGGAGAAGGGCAGGGTATTTTTAATAACTTTAGTGCAAACAGCCAGGTTCTTTAATCAGATCAGTCATAGGGCTCTGTGGACAAACTCAAGGATCACGTCAGGCAGGATCTTAAATCAGGGGACTTCCTGTTAATTGAATGCAATAATATACTGAACCCTTCCCTACAGGGAGTAGAATTTGATGGTTTTCTGCTCTTGCAGCATTTCTAGTGAAATTGAATGCAATGGAAAAAAACCCAGATTGTTTGTAGAAAATTTAAGTGTCAACAGTAGTCATTATTTGGAAATTTTGACATCTGTAGCATCAAAAATGTTACATAAGCATCTTAAATTAACTTGCATTATTATGTTTTAGGTATGAAAGTAGCCTAGAACTGTTTGATGTACATAATCATTTTAGGCTTAACATAGTATTTTGTTATATGAGAATCCTCAGAATTTTACTGGAGATTATCAGTGTTTTTCCTGTTTTGTTTTACCTTTAAAGGTAAAATTCTAGTGTTATTGAGTATTGGGTTTTTGTTACAGAGTACAATACATGTAAATGACAGAGTTGTTCCTCAGCCACCCCTTCAGAAGTTGTCTGCAGAGAAGTTGACAAGAGAAGGAGCTTTTCTAATGGATTGTGGTTCAGTAAGTTAAAATTTTACACATTCCTTTTTTTAAAATTTTTTGAAAGGGAAAAAGAAAACCACAAAGCAGTGCCTGCTACGTTACTAAAACCAGTCAGCTCTCAGCAATAACAGTGCTGTGAATCAGCATTCCAGGTAACCTGAATCAGGTAACAGTAATCTGTGTTCCAGTGAAAAGCTTTCATATTTTGATCTAAGAGCTATCTTTGAGGCTATAGAGGTTGATTTTTTTCATGCAAGACTGGTCAAAATATACCAAGAGTTCACATCAAGGTGTTTTTTATGGAATTAATGTATTTTTATTTTCCAGAATTTCTTTTAATGTATTTCTATTAATATTTTAATGTATTAAAATATTGATTTGCACATACTAGAGGATTTAACAAAACACTTGATGCAGGAACATTCTCAGTTGCACACAAAGAATGAGTTTATGATTTGTGGCCTGTTGCAAGTGAGAGGGAATTGGAGACTGAACAACATCTGTAAATACAGTTTTAAGGTATTTGTAGAAATTGCACCAAAGCACACTCATTTGGATAAAGCATTATGATACTCCAGTGGCAGTCTAGAAGATGCTTTTAACCTTGAATCACTTCAGGGCTGAGTGTGAATGTAACACTAGCTTTTGTCTCCAGACCTCTGAAATAAATACTACAATAAGCTTTGACAATTGGTGCTTTGCTACAACTTGTTTAGATTGGGAAGCCAGTGTGCAGTAACCAACAGAATGGTGTGACTTCAAATAATTTGAGGGGTTTCATTTAAGGAGGTAACATGGGAAGTTACTGCATTAACTGTTCCATTATAAGTGTGTTCTGCAACCTCATTTTTTCAGTATTTGAATTTTACCTAAATAATTTTTTTCTATTTAATGACCTTGCTCTAAGTGTTACCAATGTACTGATTATTTACACACTTACTTAGGCATATAGACATGTATGTATGAATTGCAACTGGAACACTCAAGTGATTAATTTTGCATGGAAGTTACTATTTTGGTATTATTCCTATTGCATCACCACTTGCCTGTTTCTCTAAAATGTATGCAGGGCCTTTTCTAAAACTGATTCTGACATCTTACAGATTTTTTACCTTTGGATTGGAAAAAACTGTGATACCAACTTCATAAAAGATGTCCTTGGATACCCGAATTATGCATCAGTGCCACAAAAAATGGTAGGCATTTTAATGAGCTGAGCTGTATACTGCTTACACTTGGAATGTGCTTTTAATCTATTTATTTCTGCATTTTCGGTTTTTAATTATGTAACTATGTTTTAGGTTGGTTTTTTTTTCTAATTAGGTACCTTCTAACCTATGTCAGCTTCATAGGAGCCAGATAGAAGTTGTTGGATGTTTTCAAGGAAAGAATGTAAACATGTAAATTTCATGTTCATGTAACAGTATCGCTATAACATACTATTCTCTATAACATACTGTTCTTATTATTTTAATGGAAGTATATGTACAGTCACAAGAATAGGAAGTAATTTTACATGATGAATACAAAAATTATCTATTTAGATGTGTTAATCATTAAGATTAGAGTTGCTTCATTGACAACATAGTTTTCAGAAGCCTTGTGTTCTCTGAACCTGGTGTAAGATACTAAATATGTAGTATGGCACAATAGGCCTGCAAGTAATGGTAAGAGTTAAGTTTTGCTCAGCTTCCAAGTCTTGACTCAATGTTAAAAAGAGAAACTTTCAGCTGTTAGAACATCAGAGACCATTGGATGTGTGTTTTGGTGGAGGGGTTTTTATGTTATAACCTGTACCTGCAGTCTAGTGCATGAAACAGCAGCAATTAAAGAGAAGTCTCCTCTTCAGTGAGTAGTGATTCCGTAATATCAACAATTGGCAGGTAAGGATGGACCTTTTTAAGACACTCTAGGAAAGTTTAGAATCAAATTATTATATCCAAATAGTACCAAAAAATGTTAGCATAGGAACACATAGGTAGATATTTTCTGCTTGGAGTTGCACAGTATCAAGGAGGAACGTGACAAGAACAGGTTGAGAGTGGTAAGCTATAAGACTACTATAAAACTGGACTCCTTGTTGAGAGTTTTGTATTTTGCATGTATTAGCAATTTAGAACTGTCCCCTATGACCAGCTGGTGGTATTAGTTAATAGAGTTTCCAGGAAGAACTTAAATAAAGGAAGGATTTTTTTCTAATGGTTATATAGCATCTATTATCATGAAAATGAGACAAAAACTTACATAAGTTTTTGTAAACTTACATACATAAACTTATGTAAGTTTACAAAATCTTTGCTTTTAAATGATGCCCTCAATCTACAAAGGTAGCAGTGGAACTACTTTAACTGAAATAAATTCCTTTATGTCATGTTAATTTTCTTTAGGCGTCACATTGGCTGAAGAGGTGATACATTTAGCTCAGTGAATTACTCAACCCTTTTTAAGTCTATTTTTTTCAACTTAATCCCTAACCAAATACTCCAAACCTGTAAAAGTTTGATATTTATTTACAACCAAAAGTTGTAAATATCAACTTTCCATTGATATTTACATAAAATTCAGATTTTACTTCTTGTTTCTTCAATGATGCAAAGTGCAACATGTAGAAACTTGATTGACAAAAGAAGATATAGGAAAGAAGACTGCAAAAGCTGCATTTTGAAAAGATGACTTCGCTGTCTAAAATCTTTTGCACTTAAAACACAGTTTAAGTTAAAGATGTACTCCTTCCTAGATAGCAGTGCACCACAGATGTTATGAAGTATTGTCCTTTAAGCTGAAGAAAAACATCTGTGTATGTAAATCTATAGTTGGTAATTTCTTAACAGAATTTGTGGCTTGAGTTATGTTACAACTTTCAGGATCTGTTTTTTTAAAATAGTTTCAATAATAAAAGGTGATGGTTTCTTTCAATTACCTTCAATCAGACACAGCTTCCTGAGGTGGATGCACCTTCTTCAGAAAGGACACGATCTTTTATATCCTGGCTTAGAGACAGTAGACCTTTAAGTCCAGTTCTTCAAGTAATAAAGTAAGTATTTCTGTTATGTACTGAGTTGTTACTAGCAACTTGTATTTACAATTTCTAATTAAGGCTGATGAAAAATGATTGTATCTGTCTTGGAAGAAACTGAATAACATCACCTTCCCAGCTGATAAAGTGCTGTTTATAAAACCATCTAGTGACAAAGGTTTTCTTTGGATCTAGTACAAATTCCATTGCTCATAGTTTTATTGGTAGGAATTAGTTGCATGTATTTATTAGGAATATACTAAATGGCAGTGGATGTCCTTATGATCAATGGTGTTAACCAGGTTAGTTTCTGGTATAGCTTTTATAATTTCATTATATGTATATAAAAAAGATTCAAGTAAACTTAGTAATCTGTAGATGGTTTCATAATTGTATCTATTTGTTACTGAGATCTGCAGAACAGCAGCTGATAGATGAGCCAAGTTTTGAAGCCTTTTCAAGCTTAAGGAAGTTTAAATTCTATTAAATGTTTATACTTGAGATTACATTTCACTTGTAGAGTACTCATTTTACTGAGCTGGACAGGGGATCACTTTTTAGAGAGTATGATGACTTGCTCAGAGAAATGATACTGAAATATAGGACTGAAGGTCTCGAGCTGTTGGCATTGTGGCTGCTGCTTGAGTTGCAGGAATTTCTGAGAGACCATAATAAGTAGAAGAGCTTTGCTGCATGCAGCACAACACCGGAACAGAGGACTGTGTCCCAGCAAATTTTTATGGGGGCAATAATTTTAGATACTAGGTCTTTGACATATTACCTTTTCTATGCTGTTGCCAAGTAAGAAAGTCTCGGGAGGGGATTGAGATTACATGTAAACATAGATGTAATTTTTGCATTTTTTCATTGCCAGCAGCGTATTTGTTATCTTCAAAAACAAAAGAATTTTTACATTTCCTTTTTTGTGTTTCCACAAGATATTTTAAGTGCTGTATGTCACCTGCTTTTCTACCATTTTATATACTTAAAAAGATGGTGTTTTTTGATAGTGTATTGCAAACTTCAAGTTTTTTCTAGATTTTGGGTTATTTGCAATTGTAATATCTTTGGACTGAATTTATATTTCAAATGACAGACAGTAAGCAATTTATTAGAACTTATTCCACGGTTTGAATTTCTAGTGGATTTTTTGCTCAAAGTTTGATTTTGCTCAATACCTTCCCTTCTTCTTTCAGAGATGAGAACCCTGCCAAAACAGATTTTTTTCAGCATTTAATTGAGGATCGGACAGAAGCAGCTTTCTCGTATTATGAATTCCTACTTAATATTCAACAGCAGATTTGTAAGTGACCAAGGAATAGGTGGAGGAAAACGTCTGACTTCAGGCAGAAGCGTGGGCCAAGAGAAGCATATGGGAAGTTACAGAAGTGGATAGTTGTTCTTCACAATATACAGTGACCAGCACTGTTTTGGAAGCTTTACAGCTACAGGAGTATACATTTCCAAAAGAATTTTGCAGATTTCCTTCAGTCTAAAAGTGCTACGAGTGATGACATTGTTTCACTAGTAAACTTTAAAATTGGTTTGTACACGTTTCCAGTTGTGCAGCGGTATGGTGCTCTGTTTATTGCAAGCTGGTGAATTTATGTAGCTCTGTGGGATGATATTTCTTAACAAAATGTACAATTAGGTAAAGCCTTTTTTCTTACATTTGTTATAGTAGCCCTTCCAGATCCAAATCCTTAACAGAGATGTCAAAGGGCAGTGATGTATGTTGGTTATTTATATGAATTTCTTTTTAAAAGGAATGGTTCATATTTGCTAAAGACTTCAGCAAATTCCCTGTGAAAGTTGTAGAGTTTCAGTAAAGTAAATCAATTGTAGAAATAAAATATATAATGTACATAGGTATTACATTTGTAAAGAAAATGTAAAAAATGTAACTAAAAAAAGACCTAGCTCATTGTGCAGAATTGTTGAGTGCTCGATGATGATGAATTGTTTTGTCCCAGGCTAGACAATGAAGTTGACTATTAAAACATGATAAAAAAAGTATCAATGTAGAAGGAATATAGCTGCTGCTTCTGTTAATTTTAGGTGAATTTATTTATGATTGGCTTACTAATTAAAATATTTTGCTTTATCATGTGGTTTTATATTTATGCAACTATAATAATTTTCCAGCTAAACTCCTACTGAACTGAATATTGAAGAAAACATGTTAACCACCTTATTTCACAGACCTGTGGAAGGGAGGAGAAAACACCACATAATCTGAAATGAGTTTTGATACAGAGTTCTTAAACCCCTTCTTATGTATTATCCTAAAGAAGGTATATCTGTTAACCTTGTTTTGCATTTTGTAACTACTGTAGTCTTGGTCCAGGTTTCTGTAACTTGTGTTGTCTGCCATTTAGAGTAAGTGTGGGTAATCACTCACACTTGAAGATTTTAATTCTGCTGTGATATAAAGAAAAACAAGAAGTGATGTAAAAATTAATTACTTTACATCAGTGAAAGTAAAGGCTTTAAAATGACAAAATTCAAAATGTAATCACACTTGCATATTTCGAGAAACTTTGTTCTTTCTAATGTTTTGGTAACTCAAGGGTTTGGGCTTTTTGATAGATTTATGACAGATTTTTTCAGTTTGATTAAGTTGGGATGGTTTTCTTTGGCCTTTTTTTTAGTGACACATTAGAATTAATTCATAAAGCACAATCAATCGTACTTAATTTCCTGAACTTTATCTGTTTGGTTTGATGAAATGTGACTACAATGGAATAATTAGATACAAAAAAAGTAAATTATGATTAGTATGATTACATTTTAATTTAATGTAGCCTTGAAAATGCTAACATTGTATTTTAACTCCTATAGCCCCTGAATCAAATAGTCAAGGAGCAAATGTACTAGCTATGGTTTGCAAATGCTTTAAAAGCTACAACAGTTAAATTGTGCAAGTAGCATTACTCTGCATGTCAGCACAAACTCGTTGATTGGAGAAGATACCTTATATTTGTGTGTTGTCCTTAACTAAATGTGTTTAAGTTACCCAAAGAATTACATAAGAGAAACTTTCCATTTAGTAATTTAATTTATCATGAAATAAACATCTGAGGCAATGCTGAATGTTGTCCCGAAATCAGACCTTCAGGATTTCAGTGCTTGTTTGTAAAGCAATGTGCATTGGGTGAAAGCTAAGTGCCGCTGAAGAGTGGGGCATCTTAAAAATCATTCGTATTTGCGAAGATGAGAAGAGCATGTTAACATTTAAAATGCTCCATGAAGATGCTTCTGATTTGTGAGTTTGGTATTGATATCTGGGAACACGTTATGCTGTGATTAATTGCAACATATTCTGTAAAATAATTTCTTAAAGCTTTATTCTTCTAGTATAGTTTTTGTGTATAAAAATTATGAAAAGTACATCTTTAGAGCTATTTGTTCAGTCAAATTATTACAGCACAGAGAATATAGTTTGTTATTTATTAATTATAGAGCATATCTCCATTCTGACTGATCTTTGGTTTAAATTTTAAAAAGACAATCTCATGGAAATATCTTGAATTTGAAACATCTCAGGATTCAGGGTACTGATTTTAGTCTTTTGATCAATAGAGTATCTGTAGGCATGGCAAGAGTATCTCTCTGAGAAGGACCTGGTGGTCCTGGTGGACATGAGCCAGCAGTGCCCTTGTGGCCAAGAAGGCCAGCTGTATCCTGGGGTGCATTAGAAAGAGCAGTACCACAGGTTGAGGGATGTGATCCTGCCCCTCTGCTCAGCCCTGGTGAGGCACATCTGGAGTGCTGAGCCCAGTTCTGGGCTCCTCAGCACAAGAGGGACATGGAGCTCCTGGAGCTGGTCCAGCAGAGGCCACAAGGGCAATGAGGAGACTGGAGCATCTCTTACGAGGAAAGGCTGAGGGAGCTGAGCCTGTTCAGCCTCCAGAGGAGACAACAGAGAGGGGACCTCAGTGTTTATAAACATCTGGAGGGAGGGTGTCAAGGGGATGGAGCCAGGCTCTGCTCAGCGATGCCCAGCAATAGGACAAGAGGCAACAGGCAGAAACTGATGCACTGGAAGTTCTACCTGAACATGAGGATGAACTTCTTTACTGTGCAGGTGACTGAGCACTGGAATAGGTTTCCCAGAGAGGCTGTGGAGTCTCCCTCACTGGAGATAATTGAAAAGCCATCTGGATGCAATCCTGTGCAACGTGCCTTGGGATGAGCCTGCTTGAACAGGGGTGTCAGACCAAATATGCCCTGGTCACTTCCAACTCTAAGCATTCTGTGATCTAAAAGACAGTTTCTCATACAATGGCTTGGGTCATGCCACTGTAGCAGAAGATAAAGATTAAAAATTAATCCCACCTAGGGAAGTACCGTGAAATTCAACAAGCTTGTTGCCTACTTAAGTAAGGTTTGGGAGAAGAGATAAAAGACATACTTTCATATCTGCTTAACTAAAGTGCTGAACTGTCCAAAGTAGCTCTCTAGCCATTGTAGGAATTGAACTTTTCCCTAAGTGTCTTCCACACTGCATAATATAAATCATGTCTGTTTCATTAGAAATTTAAGATTTCCCAGGGAAGGTGTTTCCCAGCCCCAGCTAAGTAAGTCTTTGGATGATCAGTTCAAGTATTCAGTATTTTAAATACTGACAGTGGGGAGCCTTTTCAAGTCTTTTACCAAGGAAGTAGTATGGAAGTTCTTGTGGGAGAAACTGGAGCTCGTGAAGCTCTTACAATGGTAGGATGTGTAATGCAGCTCCCTGAGAAGTATTATTAAACTCAATTCTTTATTTTGTTCTTAAGCTTATTAGAAATAAACCTATTTATTAGTCTTGGTGTAGAGCTTCTCATGGCAGTGAAGGAAAGATGACTGGGGCAAGTAATTTTGTTTTGCCTTGGCTTTCTGTAAATTTTATCAGATACTAAATAGTTTTGTCATGGCTGGTGTTTGTAAAAGCCAAAATCAGTTGTTAGTAATCCTGAGAGTCAAGAGCTCTTCAGGAATTTTAAATGTGGAGTCAAGTTTTTTCACACCAGATAGATTTTAAGAATTTTATGATGAAGTTTCAAGGTATGGGACACAAGTGGGTAAATGAGGAAGTAATTAAAACCTCAGTCACTGACTTCTGCAGTTAGAAGTTTTGGACTGTATTTGTCTCTGTGGGCAGGATGTAACCCTGCAGAAATTCAGTAGCCAGTGCAGGGAGCACAGAGGTCTGAGGCTTAGCTGGCAATGAATTTATGCAATACCCCAAATACGTGTCTGTTACTGTGTAAAAATTACTCAAATGATGTTTTGTTTAAAAGCAGTTTTTCATATTTTAATACATGTTAAATTTTTATACAGTATTTTCTGGTAGTTTATTCAGTTCTAAAAAAGGGTGGGAAGATTTTACATACCCTATTGCATCTCAGATTTTCATAGAGGAGGCAGAATATAACTGGAATCACAAATACTTCTGATTTTTAGCATAGCAGGATCTTCGGTACACTTGTGTTGGGAATTTTAATGGGAATGGGCAAACTGTAATGATTTATTGATGCAATTTATTTCCTCTCAGCCTCTAGTATTAAAAAAAACAAAACCATTTCTAGCAGTCTTGCATGTCTTTACTTAAACTGATGTTATATTCAAATTCAGAAGTCTGGAAAAGTGTGGTTACAACTTTTGCAAAAAACTGGGATTGAAGTCTCTTGAGAACATTTTATTTTTCCTCACAAGATACTGATGATTACTGTCCATGGAAAAATCCAAAGGTATTTCTACTTTTTGGAGGGTGTCAAGAGAATTCTCACATGATTAGCATCATGTAAAAGATTATTACAACAACAATGACAATTCAAATAACTACATAATATATCTTTCTTCATTTTACACTTCAATCCACTTTCAGGGCCTTTGATGTCTTTTCCTTTACAGTTTTGATAACTTGGAAAAAATAAATATTACACAGAGTTTCTTCTTACTTTCCTTTGGCAGACATTAGCAAAAGGAACTGCCTAATTAGGAGTACCAGTCATGCACAAGATTTTAGTCTGTGCACGCTTCTACAGAAGATAAATAGGGGAGGTGCAGAACTGGAAATATTTCACAACCTATTAAAATTTTTTTTTTAAAAGGAGGATTAAAATTTCATTTTCTTGCACCTGTTTACCTTTATGATTTTCTGGTTTATATTTACTTAAAGCTACATTTGACGCTTTTATTTGATTTTTTTCAGATGTTAAGGGAACCCTACCCTAGAGGCATCATCAAATACAGATCTCAAATTATACCCTTAATCATGCTACCATTAAAAGAAAAGTGTCAATTTTACAGAGGTCAGGAGTGTTGGAAGGAAGTATTGTTTAGTTAGCAAGCAGTATAATACTTCTTTTACTGATGTGAGTAGAAAATCTCCACTTGCAAGACACTGAGGCCTTGGGGGATTCTTGAGTAAAGTGTTTATTGGCTTAAGAATCCACAAGTATGAGAAAGAGTTGGTGATAATTAACCATCTTGGTAATCTGCTAACCATAGGAAATGTTATTCTCATATTGTTTGAAAATATGTTTTAAAAATTAACAAATTATTTAATGTTAGATCATCATTTGAGTGGAGAAAGTAATATTTAGGAAAGTACTTTCTTCTGTAGATACAATGCTTTCAAAAAGTTCTTCAGACTTTAAGTCTCAGCTTCTGTGAATACAAAACACTACTAAAAATTACCTGATGACCTAATGCTGAAGAGAAAAAAAAAAAAGGAATAAAATATGTAGCAGTTGTCTCTAGCTAAGGAATTCTTTCTGCTTTTTTCAGCAGCAGATTATGATGACTTCATTATCTGAAGTAGAGCTTAGGAGAGGCCAGAAGTAAAACTGAAATCACTGGTATATGTGCTGGATGTCCTCATCCAGCTTACTGAGCACGTGCAGAGCTTCTGAAAGATTGGTGATTCCTATCCAGATTTTAGGCATTTCTTAAAACCTGGCTGTATTTCACACTGCGTTATATGTTCATTCAAAATAAAAAGCCATTTGAGTTTTCAAGTTTTCCCTTTTCCCTCATCCAAACTATTATTTCGAATTACCAAAACCATGTATGTGAAAGTGTAATTTATTCTTGGAGAGCAAGCATGAAATCTTTCAGCCTTCCAAGCATGTTTTGAAACTTTTTAAGTTCCTGGTGGAAGAGTGGAAACTGCCTGTGCAACGCGGACTGGCATCTCCAGCGGTGCGGCTGGATCGGTTCTGCAGGAAGAGCGCAGCCTTGGGAGAAGCAGCCCTCTGTGTGAGGGCTCTGTCAGCTGCTCCAGCACTGGCAGGCTGCAGCTGGATCATCGAGCAGCGCTGCCCATCCACCTGCCCCAGCATCCTGTCTCCTTTAAGAGTGACTGCTATCTGATGGTCGGGGTGAAACATGAGAAATCCCTCGTGTGTAAGTTGTCCTACCCTGAGATGCATCTCTACCTTAGGTATTTAGAGATCGGCTGGATACGTAAAACCCTGTCAGCATTTTTGCTTATCAGAGTAACTGAGTATTGTTGACCTTAGACTGACTAATTTCTTCTAATGGATGATTTTGCAATATAATTACCTGTGGAGAAAAGTATAATTTTTCTTCTTTCTGAAAGATTCCAAATGTTCTGTAGCTTCCTGAACTGGGGACAACAGGAGGTAGCAAGCTGCTCTATACTTCCTTTACTACCCTGTTAGGTCTTCTACTTAATTTGCCTTCTGTGGCTTTCAGTTTCTCAGTGTGTTTAAATTTCTGATGGCATGTTCATTTGTCTTTCCACACCACCTCTTAGTATTATACTTGACATAAGGTGCCTGGTACTGTGCAAGCTATCACAAACAGTGTTGCATGAACTGATTTACGTGAAGGTGGGTATCACCAGCCTTTTCCCTTTTCTACTCTTTCTCATCCTGAGTTCTTGCTACCACAAACTTGGTTAACCAGTTATGGTTAACCATGTCTTTAAATAACCAAGTGTGCTTGTGTTATAAACAAATAAGTTTTGTGGTAACAGCTTCATGGAGAAGTTTGAAAAAAAACAAAAACAGAAACCTGTGAACTCTTCAGCCCTCCTCAGTGTCAGTTTCCTAAAACTTTGTTAGCTCCTTGAAGATTTAGCACTTTCCTTAAAAAAAAAAACAACTGAAATCTTGTAGGTATGTGTAGAAACTGCATGTTGTGGAAAAGGTCCAGGCATGACTGCAAGACCTCTTGAAGCAGGAGTTAGAACTTATAGGAATGTCCTTCAGCTTCAGCTTGTGAATTTTATGTGAATCAAATGTAAAATAGCTTAGGAGCCAGCTTTCTCTCAAACACATTGCTATGCTTCTGGCAGCCTTTCTTCCTCAGCCTAAAACAGTAACAGGGCAGACAACATGGTACAACCTTGAAGGGAGGGAGAACTATTACCCAAACAAGAATATTACTACAAAAACCCTTGAAACGCTTGCACAAATACACTCTGCAAAACAGGCAGATGTAGTACAATATCCTGGGAAGGGATAGGGGTTGGAGTGGATACTCATATCCCTGAGTATTTGCATAAAACAGGATATCAGAATTTTTAGACTGAATATGCTTGTGATTCATAGAGTTTGTGCTCAGCTCTGGTGGTCATTTGCAATGACTGGTGTGAAACGACAATGCAGACTAACAAAGAGAACATGCTTCTGTGGATGTGCACTACTTTCTCTGGTATAAAGAACGTTTACTTTGAGGAGTCATTTGTTACTGCTATTTGCAGGTTTGTACTGTGAAGTGTTTTCTTTTAGTTCCCTTCTTTCCGCTTACTTCCATGTTCTGTGTATTTGAGTGGTGTGTGTTGAACTGTGCATAGTCATTACTCCCTCTCAGTTACTAGCATGGAATGCTTAGGCAGGGGTGCTACTCTGTCTCTGTGGCAGAGTGGTGCCGAAGGAGCCGAGCCTGGAAACAGCCAAAGTTCTGCTTTGTGGTTTATCCAGGGAAAAGGAAACAGCTGAACCTTTCTATCATGCTGCTGCTGTCTGATGACAGATGCCTTGAGCATAAGCTGGCCTGGAATGGCTCCAGAATTGAAACTCGGGAGATCTCCACCCATATCTTTCTGGCGTGTTTATTGTGTTTCTCCCTGGAGCTGTGGCTCTCGAGGCAGATTAGGCTGATTTCCCTGTGCAGTGGCAGCCAGAGGGGAAGTTCTGCCCTGTCTCCACACTATCTCACCAGCTCCCTCCATCCACAGTCGTGCAGCCACTTCAAAGATATATTTACAAGCCAGAGGAAGCATATAAGAAAGTCTAAGCAAAAGAGGACACACAGTAAAAAGACTCAGAAGAGGGAGGAAAAAGCAATGACTGTAAATTATGCCATCTCCCTTTAATTGTGACTCGGGTCTCTGCTGAACTGACTTAATACCCCAGTACAATTTAGACAGCCTGGCAGCTCTGTAATAAGAATGTATTTATGAGCCTCCACCTCTAAGCACTTCTGCCTCGAGTAAGAATTTCTCTCTGTAATCGGAGTCCAGGTATTTTCCCATGTGATACCATGCCTTCCAGCAGTTTATTTAGGAAATCTTACTGGCATGATCCCCTGCTCTATAAAAAATACAGACCTTTTGTTTGTGTTCTATGCTGGGTGGTGATAAATCTCATCTCACTCTCTCTTTGCTAGAGCAGGAGGATTAGTATATTACTACTGGCAGAGGTAATATTTTGCAATGAGCCCTTCTTTTATACATTGAAGAGAGATTTTTTGCTCTGTACCATGAGAGAGAACATATTTTTTTCCTGGTGAAGAAGTTGTCTTTACACTGAATGGCACGTTGCTGCTACAATGTCCAGAAGTGCTCCCCTCTTCATGAAAACATAAGAGTTTGGGTTTCAGTCTTGTGACTTTTGGGAAAATTCAGGCTGTTTACTAATGACTTGTAAAGACCTTACCTGGAGTTCTGCAAGCAAGGCTTGAGATCTTACCTTGTATTTGCTGCTGAAGAGGAGAGATTTTACAGCAGCTTTGCATCACCAGACGCAAGATAAATCTGAATATAGACATGCTTTTTGGAAGATATCTCAGAATTTTATTCTATGTCATTACATTTTCTGTTTTGAACAGTAGTGTGCAAGAGCTGTAGCTGTTGGTTTTCAAGTAAGATGCATTGGAAAATTTTGTCCCAGGAGTATCCTGAATCCTGCTCACTGAAGGAGGATAGAATAGAACAGCCTTATAAGGAGAACTTCAAGTTTTCCGCTGTAGGTTTGGTATTTTTTGGGGACTTTTAAAGTTTTGTCATCAGATTTTTTCCGCTCTCTCCCCCTTACCCACCAGCTCTGGAAAGATACCTGTGAACAAAAAAGGAAGCATTTAAAGAACTGTGATGAATGAAACAAGGCAGAGGATGAGGAAAAGAACTCTGGCTTCCTGTAATCATGGCTGAAGCTACATCTAATCATATTTCTTTCCTTGAGTGGTGGGAACATGATCCTATAATTGGGGTCCTGATCAAATTTGTCATTGGAACTTCTATAGCTGGCTAATGAAGATGATCACCCTGTGTGCCTTTCCTTTCTGTATGTATTTGAAATATAATGCACATGACCTTCAGTCACGTTCCTCCCTGTGGTGAGGGTAGAGATCTCTGCTCTTGAAGGTGTGTGTTTCTGACAATCCAGTTGGTGAGGCATGTTAGGACTCTCTTCTTGGCTTGCTATTTGGCCCAGGGAAAACTTTTTTAATTCAGAAGGTTATTTGTGTCTTTCTGTCCTATCTTAAAGTTTATTTTGAAATGAATGAAACTTATCAGACAGACCCCTCTCCACTTGAAAGAGTCCCTCTTATCCCCCCTTAATTTCAGGCTTCCCTAGAATTCCCTCTGGCTTTATTTTAATATATAGTTTTGTCTTTAAAAAATACCCCTGAGAATATAACTTGAAGCATAAGTCTTAAGTCTGTAATAATCTGCTTGCTTTCCTAGATGTTTTCTTATTGGATCTGGGGTCAGTCATGTCTGCATGATATGAAGAGAGCCCTGATGCTGTGCATGCCTAAGTCACTTCCCTTGAAGTGCTGTTTCTTATTGGCAGAGCACATAGATACCAGAAGGGAAGAGATGAATCTGCATGTCACAGAACAAGAAAATTCCTTCAAAGATGGTTTCAGGTTAATATAAATTAACTTCTTGTTACCAACTACACTGTAAGCATGGGGGGAGAGAGGGGAACAGGCAAAAATTTAGGAACTAGCAAGTCATTCTAAAAGTTGTCCCACTTGAACACACTTCAAGTTGAGACCCTGTTTTACCAGTTGCACTCAAGAAACTTTACCTTTCACTCCATTGTATAGGCATTCTAATGATATCTGACATTAATTTAGACCTGAACTAAAAGAGAATGCATTTTGAAATATCATTTGAAAAAAACCCAAGTAAGTTACTGTGAACAGGGAGTACTTACAGTGGAAACTCTAAGACACAAAACATGTTGCTTAGCCAGAAAAGCAGGAGTTGCCTCATGAGACACTTGCACAGGTGTGAAAGGTAAATTTAGGATAGGTCTTTCAAAGAGTCAGAATCACCTTTTTAAACTTGGCAGTGACTAATGTTCTCTTAATTCTCCTGCCTGTATATAAAAACATAAGCCTTGATTCCCAGTCCCCTCCATAAGTTAACATGCACAAGTTGCTGCGAGCATCCATGCTTCTTTGCTCCTTATCAACAGTTTAAAACAAAGTACAAAAAATAAATACAGCATTGAACAATGACCAAAATTAAATTAGGTTTTCTAGTACTGACATTGTTTTTCCTCTCCAAAGAAAATAATTAATAAAGCCATCATTATGTGGTAGAAGTATTTAAAAAAAAAAAAAAAAGCCAGTTGCCATGACCTAATTACCTTTTCTTGATAAAGCCATAAATATTACATCTTGAATTAATGTAGTTAACCATTTAATCCTTATTTCACCTTTGGGAACTTTGTGGATCTTAATATAAATTATGTAATAAAGTACATAAGATTGAGAAATTAACTCTTAGTTTTGTAAAGGGAAATTACTAAAATCCTAGAATTTTTGCTATAGTAAATATTAATAGCAAATTGATGCCTTTGGGAGTCACTGCCTGCTAACAGTGCAGCTGCTCTTCTACTGTTTCCTGGGATCACATTAATTTTAATAGATCACAGTGGCCCTGAAATGTGAATGTCTACGTGACCTAAGGTCTAAGCTGCTGGAGGTTTCCATTCTGGAGCTCAGAAGACGAACGCAAGCGGGGTCGTATTTAGTCCCTTTGAGCCATCAAGTGTGCAGTTGCGGAGTTTTTCCATGACGGTNGGGCGCTGCGCTGCGGCAGGCGGCGGCTCCCGGTGCTGCTGGGCAGGCGGGATGGCTGCCCGCCGCCCGCGCCGCCTCAGGTAAGACGGGGAGCGGGCGAGGATCCCCGCGGGACAGCGGCGGGAAGAGGCGGAATTGCCCCTCTCGACTGCGGGCGCCTCGCCCGCCTCTGCCTCGGGGTGCGGCGGGGCGCAGGGGGACAGAGCTTGGGGCAAGTGTCACCCCGGCCGGGCTGGGGCCCCACAGGCGGCGGGGGTCCGCCGCTCCCCTCGCTTGCCCCGGGCGGGCGGCC